>JBCFYV010001342.1:0-61328 GCA_039000515.1 Timema cristinae | reverse complement strand
TTATTTAGCCCGTGTCTTACTACCCGTTCAGGTTATACGCTTTTCAAGTACTAATTACGCTAATGGAATAGGAATTAGGAAGGTTGATTTAGAGGAAGTGAACACGCATTTGCGTGGAGGGAGAGTGGAAAACCATTTAGGAAAAACCACCCCAGTTCACCCAACCGAGATTCAAACCTCGATCTCCACGTCCTCAGCAGTCGAGCTCAACACGATTAGCGCGTTAGCCAACTACACCAATGAGGTGGGTTTTTCTAGTTATAAACTATGGTAATATGTTAGAAATGCTTTATCGTGCAATTGATGCAGAAATCTTGTAAGAAATTAGTTTTATACTTTTAATACTATCAAATTTATGATAAGACACTTTGAAAGTATAATCCAATAAAAATAATCGTAACATTTTTCAAATTTAGTATTTAATTACAATATCGTTGACATTGTCTCTGGAAATGAATAGTTTTGTTTATTTGGGGTAATTAACGTTCATTGTCTGAACCAACTTATTATATCAAAATATTGGAATTTTTAAGAGTAAAAGTGAAATATTTTTACCAATTTTTCCGGGATGGTATTTTCTTACACCTTCCAATGTTCTTATAAATATCACAATCATCTTTCCCTCGGAAGGAAGTTGTTCTAGGGATTTAGTTTATAGTGTATCGTCTTAGTTTTACACTTGTTATTCTACGATGGTAAGAAGAACCTTCGTTGCAATCCTCCACAAAATTGTAAATACAACAGCTTGTCATAATTCAGAGGAATTGGGGATCGACAATGTCCGGATTAAATACAGTCATTTTATATACCAAACATAAAAAATAATCATAGACGGAATCTTAGGAAAATTAATTATTAAGGTAGAATCATTTTCACTTGATTTAAACAATATAACTTAAAATTGTTTTTTGTTTTTAAATATCACAAATACTGAAGAACTATAATAAGGCAAAAATGTAACAAAGAAAAAGTATCCAATTATTTTTTCACAAAAAGGGTTGACGTCCATTTTTGACAGCCATGGTTCTGATATTGATACCAATGTGTTTATTTTTATAAATACTTTTTTTTTGTGATACGAAATATCGACGTACCTGATTTGTGATCTCAATGTTATCGACAATGGTAGAAAATATTATATCGTAGTAAAATGTAGTTATTTGTATTTAGAAACTTCATGAGTACAATATTAGTGTTTTATAAATATAATTCAACATTGTAATTGATATTTTAGAGATTATGTACTGTACAATAATTTCATTACATTTTCAAATTAATATGGAGGTTAATAGTAAAACATGTTTAGTTGAATGAGTGAACAATAACCTCATTGGTAGTATTAACTGTGTTGGTTATGTAAGTTATGTTGGAATGACAATTTTGTGAGAGGTTCATCAATCAATCCAAATAAGAATTTGTTGATAAAGAGAACAATACAAAATGTGGTAATAACTGTGTTGATTGTGTAAGTTATGAAGGGACAAAATATTGCGGGAATTAAATCATTTAATCGAAATAAGAATAGATATATAAATAAAATTATTAAATATCAGACACATAGACCTCATGGTTCTAGAAGAAGTGAGTGTGCGATGGCGCATAAGGATCACGGTTGGGTGTATCCTTGGCTGGGGTGGAGTCACTTTCTGAAGTATCTGAATACCCGGCGCTTTAACTCCAATGGTAGATAGTCTGCCCATGAGTTGTTAGCAGCAAGCCAGTCCTTAGCTGCTGAAACAAATATAAATATTTTCAATAACCTCTAATAACCATGTTAATATATTATATCTAGTTTAAATTAGTTAAAAAAGTCACCTGACCACGGGAATTTAGCTCGAGACATTTGGCTTTGTGAATAAATGTTCTATTACTGAGCTATCTAGGATTCATCCCATGTTTCAGCTCATTCCTCACTCATAGTTGAATGTTGAGTCTGTGATGGATTTGTGGAACCTTTAGCTACATATGACTGACCAATAATATGCGAGGGATTTTACTTGTGTCATTTGACACCTGGGAGGAATGTTATCCAGCTAAGTATGTGATATAAGTTTTAAATTTGAACGTGAAATACTAATGAATATCCTTGCACATCACAAACTTAAACTCAAACTCAAGACTCAGTATCAAGTTTCAGTGAAAAATGACTCCGAACACGAGATTAATTTAGGTTGAATAAATGATTAGCATAGCATACTAAGATAAAGGTCCCAACATCGATTCCTGTGCATCTTTGATTTTTCATTGAATTTAAATTAATTGAACTGTGATTTCTTCAATACGGACAGTAACACAATTACTATTATTTTCAGCGTTTGTGTAAATATTCATATACATGTTTCTCAAATGTATTGAACCAAATCACATGTAACTAAATACATTTAAAGTAAGCATCTGCCACCTTATAGTTTCCCAACCTCGACATATTTGTATGTAATTCCCAGCAGCTCTAAACAGTTCTTTGAACCTCCTGAAACTTATCAAGTCCAGAAGAAAGAAATAAAATATTTTGGTTAGTTTCATATTGACAATATTATGTTTTTAAGCAAAAATTCTTATTACAAGCCAGTCAACGAAATACATCAATTACATTTGGTTTCATTCAGTCATTTCCGTGGAAACGAACATACATTATTGGGTCGATTGTAAGAATAATTTATTGTTGGAGTTTTGTAAATCAGATGTTAGATTTATTTTAACTCTAAATAATACACGTCATATATTATTGTTAAAATACGATTTTATAGATATAGTCCAGCAAGTACGTAACTGGAAATGAATAAAATATAATATTTTGGAAGTATAGCAAAATTTGAAAGGATTTAGTCAAATTATATAATTAAAATTAACTTTATTTTTTAATTAGAAGTCTTTGTTTCAGAATTGTAATCGTATTTTTATTATTGTATTATTATTGTATCGTATTGTATTATGATCGTAGCACATATCGGTGGTCACGCAGAATATACGTTAAGATCGTTTAGCTTGTTTTACCGATGATGGGCCGTTACGAGCTTGAAACCTGAACTGTAGTTTTGAAAGTGTTTTTGCGTAAATTGTTTCCTAACTGTCGCCGTCCATATAATAGTCTACATTATTCACAAGTCGAGGTACGAATTACGAAAATTACAAAGATTAAAGCTGCACTCTACTACCAATCACGTAGCTATTAATTTTATTTCAAGGGTAAAAGACTAGACATTACTAACATCTTCCTCGAGACTAGAGATCCACAACCGGTGGGCCGTATGACCATACTTACATAGCAGATGGACCGTATTATTGTTACAACATATCTTTTATAAATTTTTTAAATTGTATGAATAAAATAATAAAATAAGAGATGTTCAAAGACTCAAAATTTCGTTTGTCTTCGAATACCTAATGGCGAGTATTTGATTAGAAACTTTAATAACAACCTTGAATAGCTTAAACATAAATTTCTATATTCAATTGTGTTTGATTGATAATAAAGCAGACAGTTGGCATGAGTAAACAGGTAGTCGGTAATCTTCTATGATTAGAGTTAAATACCCTTGTTATTTGTTGTTCTATTAAAAGGTGGTTGCTGTTCAGAATTACTGTTTGGATGTGTAGGTCTTACGCAATGTCATATTTAGTCATTTTAAAGAGGATTGAAAAATGTTCACGCAGTTATTATTTTGTGTTGATGCCGGGAAAAATTTAGATGATTGGCGAATAAAGATGTGCATCTATTGCATTTAAAATCAATAATGTTTTCATTATATAGAATTGAAAGATATCTTTCGGTCAGTCCAATCTATACAGCCTTACATTCAGATATCAATTTGTAGATTACACTTTTCAATTTTAGAGTTGAGATAGGATGATGGTCATTGCTGAAAACCTACACATTCAAACGGCCATTCTGATTAGCAACAAAATTTTAAATGATCATAATAATTTTGAGAATCAATCCCTTATAACACAATTAGAAAATTACCTTCAAACATCAAACTAAGAAGTAATACTCATTCCAACAAGTCTACCCTATTCGAACCACAATCAAGAAGATTAATACCGTAGATTAATATGCCTAATTCCACAATTCCACAATTTTTGATAAAACAACAATAATATATCTATCTATATTTACTGATCATATAACTTACACTCTTTTTTATACTAGCAACAATATCTCAACTATCAATTATTTATTTTATTTTATTTATTCTATTGGTACCTTACCACTTATTGATGATCAGCCCACAAACAGTTTCATACGTTATAATAAATAAAAAATTTGCAAACATTCCACCAATATGTATTTTAAACAAATCATCGTCATTACAAATATGGTATTTATTTAATATTTTGTATACTATCTTCTAATTTCGCTTTAAAATTCACATTTTTAATGTTGTGCAATATTATACCAATAATGTTAATAACATCTAAATAATATTACACAATACATTGTTATTCCTCAGACCTGAAGCTGTTGTAACATAACACCGATACAAGTCGTTATAGAAGTTTAAAGATTAAATAAGGAGAAGGGAACAAAATAAAAGAAAGTAGATTTATTTTATTATAACAAATATGTTTAATTATATAATTCTCAAATCCAAATCTATAATTCCCTTCTAATCTTAAAACTATGTACAATTACATGTACAATGTACATTATCTCATCAGTTGATCGTGAGTGATGGTTCAGTGTAAGATTATCATTGGAGGAACGAGGTATCCACTGACACTCATCGCTGCAATGATAGCTATTGTATCTCCTCATTGCAGTCATTTAGCTCTTATCCCGCATGACTCAACAGATTCGTCTACATTATAAACCCTTGAAATGATACTAAAAAAGTGTTTTAACATTCACAGAAACAAATTGATAGATATATCTATGTATAAACCCAATCGGTAGTAAGACGATGTGGTAAAAGTTTTTTTGCAATATGGTAAAAAAAAATTGTGTTGATTTTCTCCTAAATTTAATCAAACACATAGTTTTGGTATGTATTATTTTCACTTGAAATCTTTGAAATATTTATATTTGGAATTAGGAGTTTCTAATTTTGGAGAGGAATTATGAAATAAACAATTATTTTGATTAAGATTCTCTACCTGCAGATTTATTTGAACATATTTAATTTCTGAAACCATATAACAATTCTAACGAAGAGTCTTCCTGTACAAGATGTAGTTCCTTTCTTTTCAAAATATGCTGTTGAGGGCAAATCATCCATTTTCCAATCCACCATTCTAAATATTTTTCTTTCAGTATTAATATCTCATAGCTTGGAATTTTGGAAAAGTCCGAAACCTCGAAAAGAGATTTTCTTTCTCTGCTAAAATAGTAAACGTTGTGAACTATGTACTTAATTTAGGACTGGTTTCCGAAAATTGGTCAAAAGTTATAGAAATGTCTTGCTCATCTGGATATTGAACTGTAATTCTTATATTTTCGTCTAAGGAGATAGGTTTGAATTTAGAATTGTTGCTTAAATAATTAATAGTTTTGAACGAGAGTAAATCACTCTAAAATTTGAGCTAACACTCTATATATTAGTTTTTGTAAATTAAATTATTGTTACTGGGATTTTTGATAAAGGTCATTTTCTTTTTCTTGAACTTATTTGATTGGTTGGTATAATTTACGTAATTTAGAATGTGAGGGTTGATTAACTTAAAATTTATTTCGAGACAGGATCCCAAAAAGTCCTCAAACTTCAATATAATATTTGGATCTGTTTGTAATTTATGTTTTTCCCCCCCTGATTTGAATCACCTGAACCGCCAACTCTTCCAAAAGATTGCCTTTCGCGGCCATTTTCTACACTGCATCACAAAACTTCATCACTTATCTCAGAATCCATCTCGTTTTAATAAAGATCACATGAACATAAAGTGATTAAAACCCGTGTACGTTGATATGGCAAGATAAAGTGCTACCATATAATTTAAGCTAAAATGTTATAAATTATTTGGTTAGTTGTTAAGTTAGTACTAATAATGGTGGGTATAACACACATAGATCCATCACTATTCATATTAAACAAACACTCTTATAGTTGTAATGATGACCAGTTATTAGCAATTGAGACTTCCAGGAAAGTACTGTTTCAGTTTAACTTGCTCAACTTCATTATAAAATATCAATAAAATAAATAGGTACCCATGTGTTAGATTCCTACAGAAAATACATGTTTTTAACAAGGAATACCTTGAATAGTTGGCAGAATATCTTGAGTGATTATATACCTTATTGTCTTTTTATTCTTTTATACTCGTATGTGAGGCTCCCAAAATTTCATGGACAATATTATATTAGAGTATCGCGTGTAAAATTTGTGTTTATATTCCTTATAATTCTTAGATTCGTCAATCAAACTCCTACGTTTTTTAAAAATCAAGCAATGATTATTATTCGTTGCCAGGAAACATGATATATTTCAATATGCTATAATAATGGTTTCCTAGATATATATTATTGTTGTGTTTTATTTTATCTAGATGAAATATTTATTTTTCATACGTATGATAAATTATTTAAATGAAACTCTCTTGTGAGTACCAGAATATTTTCATATTATATGCATCGCTTTTAAAGCTTCATGTTGTGTGATCCTTCATGAGCCAGTAGAACAGTCTCCAAAACTTTTACAATATAAGATCCTATCTTTTTAAATCTAAAAATGTAATATAAAATTAGCCATTTTTACACTAAATCAAAATAAATTATTCTTCTTTCTCGAAACGTTCTCTTTTTTTAAGCTCTGGAAAATTTAAAATTAGAAAAATTATGATATGATATAGACCGTAGAATTGGTTCCTCAAACCTCTTCAAGGTTTATTCGTATGTTTTGGTTAATATATAATTCATTTAGAACCAAATGTATTATTGTGCAACAACAGCTATGCAGTGATCTAAAATAACTAAAGTTCTAATCAACGTAAAATGAGTATGTGTATTTGCTACTATATTTGACCAGTATCATTAATTGTACTTGTACACGCTTCACTCATTGGTCACACTGGGGAGGTGCGGTCATTATTTTCTGTCTTCAGAATCACGAATATTTCAGAAAATACAAGATCTGTATAATTTTAAAATTATTTTCATATATATAAAGATATAACGTTATAATTGTACTTTTTTGACCTCGAAATTAAGATGAATATCTTCGTTTTATATGCTTTCGAAACAAAATAGGGGATTTTACGATTTTGTTTGGCTTATATATATAACTTGGCCTAGAGCCGAGACCATTTTGACGAGAGTTGAATTCTGGTAACTAGGATAGTTAAGAGTTTATAAATAGGAGTGTTTGGAATCATATATTCAAGCATAAAATTAAGATTGGTTTAAAAGTATTATTTTGGAAATTAAACTAAATAAATTTTAAAAGTAACTTATTTTGTTAACCAATAATTTCCACATGGATAGAAAAATATATAGTTTTAAACATAGGTCTGGGGAATGAACAGATTGTTTATTTGTTAGAATGTGATGGTTTTTAACTATTATGATTTGAAACAATATATATTATTTAATTTATATTATCCAACAAGGTTTTAGTAAATGTTTCCATTTTTATGTAAAAGGGCGAGAAAGTTTGTCCTGGGCAACGTGCATTTATTTTTACACCTAATTGGGATAACAATTCTTTTAAATAAAACTTCATTATTTTCTCCTGTAGCTTATAACTTCTGACCTTTTCAAAATTATAATTATAGCTATTTTTTCTTTGAAATTGTGAGTTATTATTCGTTTTATCTTAAAATATTTCATTGTGGGTTTTAAACAGTCTCTGAACTTTTAAATAGATTCAGTTTATTTAATAAAATATGTATGGACACTTCACAACCTCAAATATTAGAATATAATTATTTTCAATCAAAATTATTCAAAACAAAATGGTGGACCATTTATTATTATGGAGCAAAAAATATACCATGTTTCCAATTTTTTTTCAATTAACTTATTTTGGCTTGTATGCATTGTTTAATACATTAAACACTCTGTCCATGTAAATCAAATGTGCGTGGAAGGAATGTGAAAATGTGAGAATGAAAAACCATTTAAGAAAATTAACCCCCAGTCCACCCAACCGAGAGTCAGACCTTAATCTCCCCGTCCTCATAGGTCGAGCTCAACAAGAAACTAAGGCATCAGTAAACAACGCTTGAGAGCTGAGCATGTCAGTTGAGGTCCCTAGCACTGAGACAATCCTGCCTATGAGGACTGAGCACAACATTTGAGTTTCTTAGCGCCATGACAATCCTTCCTGTGAGCTTAAAACCAATTATATATATATATATATATATATTATATATTATATATATATATACACAAAAATCAGTGGCATATTCTGAGAAAATTAATAGCTATGCTGTAATCTAAAATTTGTATGGAGCATTCGGGAATAAAGACTCTTAAACGCCGTTCTTGATAGACAACTTATGAAATAGAAGAAGGTAATAAGGATAGTCTATCACCCAAAAAAAAAAAGTTTGTCCTGAATCATCAGTTCAATAAAAAAATCTTCTTACCACACGGACGTCTCTATTGTTATACACTTTCAATTAACATTGTTCAAATAAATACAGTATAGTTCATTTTAAAACCCACTCAGTTTTAATCTATTTTCCTCTCACTGTAGCACATTTAGCGTCTTTTAGCGTTGAGTGGATTTAAGTTGTCACTACTTGTCGCAGTGTTATTTCCGTTACTTCGTATTTGACGAAACTATTTCACACGATGATGAAGAAAGATATATTTCAAATATTACAGGTATTTAAACACTTATACATACTTTTACAAGTCATCCAATGATTTCCCTCGGTTATCAACATCGGTTATGAAACACTAGATATCAATGTTCCCATTATATTGAATCCGTCGAATGGGGTATACCAGTATTGTTTGTAGTACCAGGCCTAAAGTTTATTGTACATGGGTTCGGTTACCGAGTAGAATAATTGACAATTGATACTGTCATATACACCGACTTAATTACCCTTAATGACATCACTATCAAATACTATTAACATAAATAAGTGATTATAAATAATTATAGACTTAATACAGAAATCGGTTGACGATACAATATTAGGATATTGTCAACAAAGTATTCATGATATAAGGTTCACAATGAAACAATAAATAAATAACAACAGGTCGTTAGGAGAATCCTTGCCACAATATACTGAAATAACAACAAAACTAAATTAAGCAAATATATATATGTATATGTAATATGCCTCTGGCTAAACTGAATTTTACTTTAAATGGGTGACACATCTAATACCCATACAGAAAAACTAATCATATTCTCAGCGAGGGTACAGGTCTATACCGTGGTTACCAGTAACATTACCAAGCTTTCATCCATCTCAGACTTACGTGCTACTACACGAATAAAAAAAAAAACTCCAAATTTCGGTTTATAGCGGGATGTCCCCAAGACTAATTTAAAACCCGAAATAAAATAGGCCCTTAACCCAATAAGTGGAAATCAATCTTCCAAATGTAATATAGCAAAGTAATAAACCACAAAAAAATAAATTAAATTAACCCCTTAACTAGCAAAAGAAAACACCCCTCATAGACAAAAATAATAATAATATCCCACTAACTAAATCTGTCCGCCAACAGGACTGGAGATATGACATCTGGCACTGACGTCGTTAAGCAAAGTCAAGGTAGAGCCTCCGAACAGCTTTCCGTCACCAGCCAGGGTCTCGCACAACAAAAAATAAACCCGTAAAGAGAAGAGAACAAGTTCTTAGGTCTTTCAATGAGTGTTTCACCCAACGTATATCTTCCAGGTAAAATAATCAACATTAAAATATTATTTTCACTTTCGGTAACTAGTAATGCAGTTACATCCATAAAAGTACGTAGTGATACCTTCTTCAAGGAAAAATAACGTTATCGCTCACAGCAAAATACGTTGACAAATTTTCACTTAGAGATCGGAACGCAGTCGTACAGTCATGTTCTCAAATTTCTGAATATCTTGAATCGAATTTTTTTTTAATTTGAGGTGTCAAACAAAATGACTCTAAGAAATGAGGAACAAAAATGTTACTTATTTCCAATTCTTTTTTTTTTCAACTGTCACAATAGAATAATTTCTTCAGCATGTACCTACAGTGCGGTAAGCCTAAGTGATAGCAGGGCTCATGCCTAGTATATTTACTGACCTTTCTCCAACAAAACAAAATAACGACGAATAATCTCAAACCAGGTGTCCATTTCCTAGGATACACATGGTTTGTTCTCTCAAACAGTGGGTTAACCACAGGGACAGTCGTGGTACGCGAGGTCTAAACTAAATTAATAATCCCATTATAAGCTCATTTTAACAACATTAATGGTCGCTTAAGTGGGTATAATAATCGACGACACAAAACTAAGCTCAATAATAACCCATTTATAACAATCCAGGACTTAGAATCTCTCACTGGAATAAGCTCTTCCTATATGACAGTTGACCTCTTTATTATTACATAAGTAACACCAGGGGTGTAAAATTCCTCAATGACCGAAATCACTTAAGTGACATATTGTTTCAAAACAATGAAAAATATAAACAGAAAATCCAAATAAACGTGTGTGAGTGAAAACTCATTACATATCTTCTCTCTTCACCGGTATTATTCTCCTAGAAGTTCCCTCCGCAAGTCCAAATCACGTAAATGAACATCCCTCGAATTACAACTTGATCTCTCCAGATTCGCTCAATTAAACAATGGTTGTTCCTGGCGTTTGCAAGACCTGTGACTCGGCCAGGATATCTATGCCACAGGCTGCCCGTTTTCCTCTCTCATGACAACGTTAACCCCACACAGTTTAGGATGATGATTGTTATTCTGGGAGTTATGTGGGTGGGGACTGTAAGTGCCATCTTGAACCTCACTCGGGACTGTTGTTGGGGTGTTCGGTTATTAATACGGTTATAAGGGCTCTCCCTTCCACTGTAGTAGGGGTTGCTTCAGTCTTGGGGTCCGGAATACCTTCAAGGTTGCCAATCACTTGCGCCTGAGTTCAAATTGCTTTGCCATTGCAATTGCCAGGTTTCTCTGGGAATTGTTGCCACCTCGGTCGTTGCGCTGGTAGTTCCTACTAGGGTGTTGGTATGGGATGTAGTCGCCCTTCCTTTGTTCTTGGTTCTGATAATGGAAGGAGTTATTATCTCTTTGCTTACCCGAGGTGTTATGTCTGCGGTTCGGATTCCATGGCGGAAGTTGTCCTTCCTGGTGATAACCACCTGAGTGCGGTTGTACACCAGAATCCCAGATTTCCCTCTCGTTGTCCTTTGAGTCTGACACGGAAGTGGCCTGTCGACTCCTCCTACGGTCATTCTCTAAAATATCCAACCTCAGTAATCCGGCCCGGAACTCCTCCAAAGTAGCAAATTTATTGCCTACTAAAAGTTCCCTAAATCGCAGTGGCAGTTGTTTAGTCACCATATGGATTATTTCCGTGTCCGTAATCGGTGATTCAAAGTTGCGACTTTTAGCGTAAATCTCTGCCAAGTAGCTCTCCAAAGAACCTCCCTGCTCGTAATACCTGGATGCGTGCAGTTTGGCCCTGAGCTGACCCTGCGTCTCAGCAGACCAGAACATCCCCAGGAACTTCGTTCTAAAATCCGTCCATCCGGTGATACTATCTTTGCACACCGACCACCATGGTATGGCGTTTCCCCCAAAGAATTTACAGCTAGCCTCACCTTCTCTTTTTCGGAGAGGTGGTGTCCGTCAAATAGTTCCTCAAGTGCATTGAGGTGTTCCACCGGATTTTGATGAGTCCTACGGTGAAACTTGGGGATGCGCCCATCTAACGAACGCTCATCCAATAGTGATAGCAAAGGGGCGGTTACGGGGCTCAATGCAGTCTGACTTACTGCTAACACCTGTCCCGTCAAGTCCTTAACCTGGTTGTGTATATTATTGATGGCATCAGTGTTTCCCGGGGTCTGAACCTCCAACCTAACTTGGGCTCGAACCAAGTCTTGGCTGTTGCTGTTGAGAGCGGTGAAATCTGACCTTAACACTTCAATGGTACGATCCTGCAGTAGTCGTTGGGTGTGTCCCTCCTGTCTTATGGAGCTCAGCCCTTCTGTTAGTAGCGTCTCTGTAGTAGTCTGGCTGACGGTCAAGATATCGTCAAGGTCAGTCTTGGTGACCACTACCTGTTTAAACTCAGACAGACAGCGAGAGAACGTCTCCTTTGAAGAACGGGTCATGGCGTGGACCTCTTCCATGGTCTTTTCTCGTTCAGTTATCATTTCTTCCCGGAACGTGCCCTCCAGGTTCCTTATTAGAGTATTCATCTGAACTTCGGTGTTGATAGTCAGGTTGGTCATCCGTTCCTCCAATCTAATCTGACCAGACACCAACTCCTTCAATTGCTCTTGGCTCGTGGTAAAATCCTCCCTGAGCTGCCGTTGACCCTCGGCCAGTACTCTAAGTTGGGAAGAGATATCTTTCTTCAGCTCTTCCCTAAATTGAGCTTGTCCAGCTACCATCTCTTTCTGTTGACTTTGGACTGAGTCTACCTTACTCTCCAGTTGCCCAAACATCTCTTGCATCACCTTCATGAAGTCCGTAGGCGTAGCATAGGTGTTGACACTGGGGTCACTGTCTGTATTTCAGTAATGGGGTCGTCAAACGTGGTAGTGATGTTGGGGTTGTTACCCTTTTCGTTAGTCATGGTGACGGTGGACATGTCACGTGGGTCGTGGTCGTCTGGAAGAATGTCTATTTCAAGGTCAGGAGTGATGACCTCGTCACTAGTGCTAAAAACAAAAGATTTTTCACCAGCCCTCTCAACCACATCTCCCTGCGTGTCTATCTCCACCCCTGTTGCTTCTGCCCCGGAATGCATGCTAACACTACTGCGAAGGTAGTAACCTCCCCTTCTCATCACACAATAAACCAAACACACTACCCCAGATTATCCGAACATAACAAAAAAAAAAATATATATATATATATATATATCCTCACCACTCATCGAGCTCCACGTTGGGCGCCAACTGTAACCTTATAGGCGGGGTATAGTATATAAAAACCTCTCTCCCTCATATGACCAAATCAGTCGGTAGAGCACCTAAAAAAAACTGAGACTCTAACCTCTCGAGGTATCCGCGGTGATGTAGCAAGGAAGGATATTTTTGTGGCTTTAATGTGGCCCAGTAGCGATAGACATAATTACCAGGTAAACTTACCCTCTGATATGTATCCACGGTAATCCTGTAGCTCGTCGTGAAGTGCTAAGTTCTAGTGAAATAAAACGAGTGGGTGCCAGTGAGTTAAGTGATACTCACAAATTAAATTACTCTTATTATGAGCTTGAAAAAGGGACCAACAATCTCCAGAAGGGTGGAACATAAATGTAACCAAAATAGAAGTAAAGAAAAAGAAAAAAGTCATATAATAAATATAGTGAAATTTTAAATATCTAAGATTGAAATACTCAAATAGTTTATATATATATATATATATATATATATATATATATATATATTTATTTATTTATTTATTTATTGTGGCAGTTGTTATTTTAAAAGAAAGTCCTACCTATCCAGTACCAGAGTAATTTATAAATCTAAGCCGTGAAACATTGCGGCATAAGAGCCTTAAGTAAAATAACATATAAATTGGTGGTAACTTGGAATTAGGGGTCCTGAACTGTCAATAATAATAAAAACATCTCACACGTTTTGCTGTAGTATTTGAGGTGATGATGCCAAACACAAGTTGCATTCCCTTCTTTGACAATGGCTGTAGCACTCACACTTCTAGGTCTTCAAAAATGAACAATCTTCCCCGTTTCAGAGAATATTGAGGTCCAGTCCTCGACTTTAACCGGCGCTCGCTGATAGAACGAAAAACTTCGTACTTCAAATCCAATCCTTTTTATTTACATTCATTCACATTTTTTTTCCATGTCTCTAAACCAGCGCGTCACTTTTCTTTCGCGTCCTTTTTCATTTATATCTTCTAACATTGATTGCCATGGTAAACAAAACAAACAAAAAACATAGAGGTTGGATAAATATAGAGGTTTATAGAGGATGGATTTCATTAGTTATTTCAAGCTTCCATCAGGAGACGTAACATAGGTAAACGAATTGTAATGTCCCGCCTCCTTCATGAACACATTAATTAGGACGGGATATTGTTTACAATATTAGGTGTCCTATGGCCACCAGAAAACAACGACGAAAGATTCTTGTTGTTGCTGACACAGTGCGGCCTACATATTGAAAGTGGCTGCGAGCTTAAAAGTATTTTACACGAAGTTAATTCACGTGACTTGTCTGGCACATGTTGTTCATAGGGTTGCATAAGATATTAGATCACGTTTTCCAAATGTTAACGATATTATTTCCACAATCAAGAAAGTGTTTTTGAAGGCTCCATTACGAATCTTCTCATTTAAGGCGGCCCTGCCCAACACACCTTTGCCACCACAACCAGTGTTAACGCGTTGGGGTACATGGCTTCATGCTGCGTTGTACTATGCAGATTACCTGGATGACATTCAAAAGGTATTATATAATACACTATCTTAAGTTGCGTTTCCAAATTAAAATTGTAGTGAGCGATTACCACTAGTTTTATTGATCCCACCTGTCCATCCACATTATTGGATAAAAAAAAATTAATGGTAATACTTGTAGTACACAATATAATGAAAGAATGGTGAGTTTTGCCATACCAACCGTTTTGCTTGTAGGTAGTCCAAACTTTTGACGAGGAACAATCTGTCGCCATTACAGAAGCAAATGCTGCCATCTCCTGCTCATGTTTAAGTGCGGATCTGGCATAATAAAGCAATTTTGGAAATCTTCCTGGAGCAATCACAGCTTCACAGGCAAGGGATTTTCCTCTTGTGAAAGCTGTGAAGATAATGTGGGGAATAAAAGAAAATCTGAATCAGGCTTCTAGATCAGTTTTAAAGCCATCGTCGACAAATTTAACAGAGTATTGCAGTGAAACCCTGGTTGTAAAGTGACGGCAAGTATTGCGGACATCTTAGAAGGACAAACTACATATATCCCAGAAATCAAGCTTAGCCCAGCTGAGAGAACTTGTCTGAAGTTTTGCCCAATGACTTCATGTGAAGTCGAGAGAAGTTTCTCACAGTATAAAAACATTATGTCAAACAACAGAACAAAATTAACACCTGAAAATCTTGAGAAGTATTTGATAATTAATTAACTCTAATAGTAATTAATATGTGTTTATAGAAAGTGTATGTTGGATTTTAAGAGTTAATAATAAAAATTTCAAGTATTTTGGTGCCTTTTTTTGCATTACTATGCCTATTTATGAGCCTATTTTTTATATTTTGTGAGAATTTATTGCCTTTTTTTTCTTTAATGCCTATTTATGTTTCTATTTTTAGTGCCTATTTGCCTGCCTTTTTTAAAATTTTAGCGCCTATAAACCCGCCCCCTACTGATCAGCAACAAAATTTTAAATGATCAAACTACTTTTGAAAATCAATCCCTTATAACACAGTTAGAAAATTAGCTCCAGATATCAAACTAAGAAGTAATACTCATTCCAACAAGACTAGCCTATACGAATCACAATCAAGGAGATTAATACCATAGATTAGTATGCCTAATTTTAATTCAATTCCACAATATTTCATAAAATAACAATAATATGTCTATCTGTATTTACTCATCATATAACTTACACTCTTTATTATACTAGCAACGATCTAACAATTTTTTTATTTTATTTTATTTATTCTATTGGTACCTTACTACTTATTGATGATCAGCCCACAAAAAAATTCATACGCTATAATAAATAAAAAAATGGTAAACCTTACGCCAATATGTATTTTAAACAAATCATTGTCATCATAAATATGGTATCTATAAGCTTATTAATTAAAGTGTATATTTATTTAATATTTAGTATACTATCTTCTAATTTCGCTTTAAATTTCACATTTTTTATGTTTAGCAATATTTTACTAACAATAATAATACCATATAAATAATATTACACAATACATTGTTATTCCTCAGACCTGAATCTGGTGTAACATAACACTGAGACAAGTCGTTATAGAAGATTATTTATTAAAGTTCAAATAAGGAGAAGGGAACAAAATAATAAGAAAGTAGATCTATTTTATTATAACAGATATGTTGAATTATATTCATTAGAAACAAACAATCTAATACATAATTCATGTAGTTGTAATGATAACCAGGTATTAGCAATTGAGACTTCCAGGAAATTACTGTTTCAGTTAACCTTATTCATCTTCATGATAAAGTACCAATATAATAAATAGATACCATGTGTGAGATTCCTACAGAACATACATGCTTTTATCCTAGAATTACCTTGAATAGCTGGTTGAGTATATTGTTTTATTAAATCCTTTAATATCTTTTATACTTTTAGCCTCGTATGTGAAATTCTCGTGATGTCGTGGATAATAATATAATACATGTAATATTGGCGTTTACATTCCTTATAAATTTTAGATTCACCATTCAAACTCTTTCATTTTTTCTAAAATCAAGCCATTATTATTATGTGTTTCCAGGAAAAATGAAGTATTTCAATATATTATAATAATAGTTACCTAGATACATATTATGATTGTGTTCTACCTTATCTAATTAAAATATTTATTTTTCATACGTATAGTAAATAATTTAAATGCTGTTGTGAGTTCCAGAATATTTTCATATTATATGCATCTTTATTTAAATCTTCATGTTGTATGTCCATTCACCAACAAGTAAAACAATCTCCAAAAGTTTTACAATATAAGTTCCCTTATTATTTTAAAAATATAAAAATTGTAAATATCAAATTAGCTATTTTAACACAATTTGGAAATGAATTGTTTTTCTAACTCGAAATGTTATCTCTCTTAAGGCTCTGGACAATTTAAAGGCAGAAAGAAGACGATTTGATTTAGACCGGAGGATGGGTTCTTCAAGGTCCTTTAAGCTTTATTTGTATGTATTAGTTAATATAATTCATTTAGAACAAAATTTATATTGGAGAACAACAGCTATGCAGTGATCTGGAATAACTAAAGTTCTAATTAACGTAAAAGTGTATGTGTATTTGCTACTAGATTTTATCAGTATTATTGATTGGCGTTGAGCACATTTAACCTCTAGATCACAGAGGGGAGGTGCGGTTATTATTTTCTATCTTCAGAGTCACAAATATTTCAAAAACGGTGAGAGCTGTATAATTTTTAAATTATTCTCATAAACGTAAAGAGATTACGTTGTAATGGTACTTTTTTGACCTCGAGATTACGATTAATATTTAGGTTTTATATGTTTTCGAAACAAAAAAGGGGATTTCTCGATTCTCTCTGTTTTGTCTGTATCTTGGCGTAAAGCCGAGACCATTTTGCCGAGTGTTGAAATCTGGTACCTAGGGTGGGTAGTAAGTTATAAATAGGAGTGTTTGGAATCATCTATCCAAGCATAAAGTTAAGGTTGGTTTAGAAAAGATATTTTGGAAATATAGAGTCCTAATAAATTATTTATCATTGAATAATTATAAGACTAATAAAATAAATCAATTTTAAATGTAACATATTTTGTAAACCAATAATTCCCAAATTGTTAGGAAAATATATAGTTTTACAAATAGTTCTTGGGAATGAAGAGATTATTTCTGTTTTAGAATAAGATGATTTTAACTATTATGGTTCTGTAACAGTGTATATTATTTAGTTTCAATTTCTTACGCGTTTTTAGTAAGTGTTTCCATTTTAGGTAAAACAGCGAGAAAGTCTTTCTGTCTGTCCGGGGCACCATTCATTTATTTTTCCTCCAAATTTGGGGAAAATATTTGTTTCATTCCAAAACGTCATTATTTTCTCCTATAACTCATAAATTCTGAACTTGTTAAAATTATTAGTATGTTAATTTTTTTTTTAATTTGTGTTATTCGTTTTGCCTTAAAATATTGCATTGTAGTTTTTATACAATCTATGAGATTTTTAATGTATTTAGCTCATTTAATAACATATATGATGACACTTCATACCCTCATATAATTGAACATCACTATTTTCAATCAAAATTATTGAAAGACTAGATGGTGGGTCTTTGATAATATGGTGTATGAGACATAACATGTTTCAATTTTTGTTTTTTATTAACTATTTTGGTTTGTATACATGGTTTATAACATTAAACACTTTGTCCTTGAAAATATACATATATGTGGAAGGAGAGTGGAAATGGAAAACATTCAGGAAAATTCACCCCCAGTTCACCCAACCTAAATTCAGTCCTAGATCTCACCGTCCTTGAAGGACTAGCGCGTTAGTAAACTACGCCTGAGAGCTGAGCACGTCAGTTGAGTTTCCTAGCACTGAGACAATCCTGCCTGAGTACCGAGCACGTCAGTTGCGTTTCCTAGCACTGAGACAATCCAGCATGAGTACCGAGCACGTTAGTTGAGTTTTCTAGCACTGAGATAATCCAGCATGAGTACCGAACACGTTAGTTGAGTTTCCTAGCACCGAGACAATCCTGCCTGAGTACCGAGCACGTCAGTTGAGTTTCCTAGCATTAAGATAATCCTTCCTGTGGACTAAAAACCAATAAAATATGCTCAAAAAACCGTAAAATACTGTAAATACCACTCTTATATTATCTATTTATAATACTAGTATAGATTACTGTGTTTGTTGTGTGATTTAGTTAGGAATGAAAATTTTGTGGGAGGTACATCAATATATAAAATAAGAATATGTTGAGTATGTGAATAATGAAAACTTTGGAATAACCTGTGTTGATTGCTTGAGTTATGTAGAAACTAAAATTTTGCGGGAGTTACATCAATAAATACATATATAAATAGCATTATTAAAAATCATATACATAGGCTGCGATGTTCTTGAAGAATAGGGTGTATGCTGGTATATACTTCCAGAGGTAGCTGAATCCCCGGCACTTTAACTCCCATACCCATGAGTTGCAATCGGCAGCCCAGTCATTACGTGCTAAAGCAAATACAAATACTCCGATATCAATAATACTGACATAAAATGTTTACGGTAATTTTCAAAATTTTAGTAATAGTGATTTTCAATAACTTCTTCTAACCGTGTTACTACTTTATATTTAATTTACATTAGTTAACAAGACACATGAACAATAGAAGTGAGCTTGAGACATCTGTCTTAGGGCACCGATACTCTACTACTGAGCTATCTACGATTAAGCCCATGTTTCAGATCATTCTTCCTTCAGCGTTGAAGGCTTATATTGTGATGGACGTGTGGAACAGTAAGCTACATATGAACAACCAATTCTATGCGAGGAAACATACTTGTGTCATCTGACACCTGGGAGGAATGTTATTCAGATAAGTATGTAATACAAGATTTTAATTTTAACGTGAAATTCTAATGAATATCCACGCATATCAAAAACTCAGAATCAAGACTCGGTCTTAAATTATCAGTGAAAACTGACCCTGAACAAAAAACGAATCCCAGTTAGCTAAATGTTATTGCATTAATGCAATAAGTTAAAGGAACCAGCCTCGATTCCTGTGCATTTCTGATTTTTCATCTAATTTAAATTAACTGAACAATGACGCCTTCAATACGGACAGTGACGTAATTAGAATGGTTTTCAGCTTCTCTGTAAATATTCATATACAGGTTTTTTCAAATGTATTGAGCCAAATCGCATGTAACTAAGTACATTTAAAGTAAGCAACTGTCTCACCTTGTAGTTTCCCAACCTCGACAATTTTGTATCCGATCATGTTGTTCCCGGCAGCTCTAGACAGTTCCTTAAACCACCTGGAACGTATCAGGGTCAGGAGGAAGATAATAAATATTTGGTCAGTCTCAAATTTAAAATATTATTTTTTTACTCAGAAAATCGTAGTACAAGCTAGTAAACGAAATATACCAATAAAGTTATGGTTTATTTCAGTCATTTCCGGGGAAACAAACATGCATTATTGGGTCGATTGTAAGAATAAGCTTATTGTTGGAGAGTTGTAAACCATATGTTAAATTTATTTAAATTCTAAATAATACACGTCATATAATGTTGTTAAAATAGATTTTATTGATATATTCCAGCAAGTACGTTACTCTAAATGATACACATATAATATTTGTCAGTACACCTAAATTTATATAAATTTAGACTAACTTTAATAATAAATCTAACATTATTTTTTATTTCTATATCTTGGTCTTAGCATTGTAATAGTCATTTTATATTTTTTTAATATAAACCCCACAAATAATTTATATTATTATCATAGTACATATTGGTGGTCACGCAGAATAGACGTTAAGATCGTTTAGTTTGGTTTGCCGATGATGGGTCGTTTCGAGCTCGAAATCCGGACGGCTGTATTGAGAGTGATTTTGCAACTATCGCGATTTTTATAATAACTTACATTATACACATGTCTTAGTACGAATTACACAACTAACAAAGATTAAAGCATCACACAAAGTACACTACAAACAATCACTTATCCATTAATGTTATTTGAAGGGTAAAAACTCGACATTACTAACATCTTCATTGAGACTAGAGTTCAGCAACCGAAGGGCAGCATGATCATGTTTACAAATTAGATGGACCTTATTACTTTTACATATTTTTTATACATTTTACAAATTAAATGAATAAAATAATATTAATTTGGGATGACCTATGACTCGAAATGGTTTATATTTTAAAATACATAATATTCGACAATTTAATTCGAAACTTGAATAGTACGCTCGAAATTACAATCATAAATCTGTATATTCAAGTGGGTTTGACTGCTATTAAACCAGGACAATTGGCGTTAGCAAGCAGTTAGTTGGGTATTATTCTAGGTCTTAAGAGTTAAATATACTTATGTTTTGTTTGTCCTAATAAAATCTTGTGTCTGTTTAGAATTGTTGGTTTTTGCAATAAAAAGGCACTTTTGGTTTCACAATTATTAGAGTTTATTCAAAACGTTGTTTAGCGATAGGAAGCGATACATTCATTTTTATTAGTGCGTATGGTTGTTTACTTACAGTTGCCTTAGGGATTTTGATTTAACCATTGTTGGGGTGCTGCGTTAGCAAAGGATGAGAGATAAAAATTAAAAGTTATCAAATAATATAAAAAGATGTTAAAATACATCAACACTCTCCCTTATTTTATAACTTGTAAACTCCCATTTTGTTACATAAAAATTTAAAATGAACTGAAAACAATGGTTTTGTAAAAATGTCCGCGAGCTGATTTTGAGTGTCAACTTTTAAAATGTTGATTTCTCCATCGGTGACCAATTCGCGAACAAAGAAGTGTCTGATCCGAATGTGTTTTGTTCTTCGATGAAACTCAGGATTTTGTGCAAGCCGGATGGCTGCTTCGTTGTCAACTTGCAGAGTAGGTGTCGACTTCAGATGGCCAAGTTCGCTCAGAAGCCGCTTGGTCCACAGCATCTCTCTCGCAGCTTCACTGGCAGCTACGATTTCAGCTTCGGTTGTGGATATGGCAACAGAGGCTTGTCGCTGACTCATCCACGAAATAGGTGCCCCAGAGTACCGGCAGAGCACTCCTGAGGTAGAGCGTCCTGTAGTTAGGCAGCCACCATGATCTGCATCGCTGAAACAATCAAATACACCTTTTTCCAGGTTGGATTTGTAGATCAGTCCGTAGTCTGTCGTTCCTCTCAGATACCGCAGAATCCTTTTTACTTTCTGAACATCACGGTTGGTTGGATTTTCGAGGTTTCTGGACACCACGCTGACAGCATATGCGATGTCTGGTCGTGTGCCGCACATCAAGAACATAAGTGCTCCAACAGCTTGTCTGTAGGGGAAGTCAGGATTTGGAGGACTTTCTTCTGCATCGTTGTCCTTGATAATTGGAGTAGATACAGTTTTGCAGTTGGTCATTTCAAATCTCTCGAGTATGGTCTCCGTGTAGTGTTTCTGGCTCACACTAATTGATCCGTCCTTTTCTCGGCTGATTTCCAATCCTAGAAAATAAGACGCCGGCATGGAGGTGATTTTGAACTCCTTTTTCAGATCGTTGATGAACTTCTGAAGTTCTTGCTCATCTTCAGCTGCAATCAGTCCGTCGTCAACGTAAAGAACGAAAAACATCTTCTTCTGTCCTTTTTGTCTCACGAACAGACAGGGATCCGCTTTACTTCGCTTGAATCCCAAGCTGACGATGTAGTTGCTGAACTTTTTGTTCCAGCATCGAGGAGCTTGCTTCAGTCCATATAAGCTTTTCTTCAGGCAGCAAACCCGGTTGGATCCATCACTATGTCCTTCAGGTTGCTGCATGTATATGGTTTCCTGGAGGTCACCATAGAGGAATGCTGTTGAGACGTCAATTTGTGCTAGTCTCATCTTCTCGTTGGCAGCAACACTGAGTAAAGTTCTTATAGTTGATGTTCTTGCAACTGGACTGAAGGTTTGATCGTAGTCCACTCCTTTCCGCTGTGAAAAGCCTTTGATGACCAGTCTGGCTTTGTATTTATCAATCGATCCATCGGCGTTGGTTTTGATCCGGTAGACCCATTTATTCGAGATTGCTCTTTTTCCTGGGGGTAGATCAACCAGTTCCCAAGTCTTGTTCTCTTCAAGAGCTTTCATCTCACGACTCATAGCTTCTTTCCAACGATCTTGCTGATCCGATCGCATGGCTTCTTTGTAGGATCCAGGTTCCTGAAGAGGGCTAGAGAGAAGCATCACGAAGTCCTGATATTTCTCTGGAGGTTTGAGCGACGAACGATTACGAAGGCGCTTGACGATGGCTTCTTCATCTGGACTTGGAGCACTATCTGGAACTTGTTCATCTAGACCTTCTTCTTCATCAACAGTACTCATATCCCAGAATTCATCATCATTTTCTTCGCTTTGCGTTTTGTCATCATCTTCTTGACTTTCTTCAGAAGTTGAATCCACTGGTTCAGCAGCAGAGTCGAGACTTTCCGGAAGATAGTTGTCGATTTTATGCTCTAGCACCTTTTCCTCGAAGATGACATCTCTTGATCTGATGAGTCTTCCTTCCTCTTCACAGAAGATCCTGTAGCCGTCGTCTTTGTCGTATCCGATGAGAATTCCTTTGATTGCTTTTGGATCCATCTTCTTCCTTTGTTGTTTTGGAATGTGTGGATAGCAGGTAGATCCGATCACCCGAAGATGTTTCAGACCTGGTTTACTGCCATGCCACAACTCGTAGGGAGATTTTCCATCAACTCGGGAAGGTCCTGTCCTGTTGAGAACATAGGCTGCTGTGTTGATCATCTCGGCCCAAAGCATCTGAGGCAGCTTTCCATGAGCATACATCATTGCTCGAGCAGTTTCAACCACGGTGCGGTTCTCTCTTTCACTGGAGCCATTCTGCTCTGGAGTGTAGGGCATCGTAATGCGTTGAACAATTCCTTCCTTTTGTAGGATTTTTCTGACATGCTTGTTGTCGAATTCCTTGCCACCGTCGCTTAGCAGCTCTTTGATGTTGTGTCCAAGAGTCTTGACTTCCGCAACGAATTGAGCCAACTTCTCTGCAACTTCGGACTTCTCTTTCAAAAAGTAGATGGTCCTGAACTTTGTGTAGTCATCCTTGAAGAGGACGAAGTACAAGTATCCTGACATGGACTCTTTGAATGGACCGCAAACATCTGTGTGGATCCGCTCTCCCGGTTCCGTTGTCTTAGACCTCGTACCGAAAGGCAGACGATGAGCTTTGCCATAGACGCAGCCTTCACAAAGTTCACTGTCCAAGTTGACATGAATTCCCAGCTTGTCCAGAAGGGATTTCACGTGTCGCTTGTTCTGATGTCCGAATCGTTCATGGTAAAGTTGGAGAAGATTGTTTGCTTCTGTTGCGTTGACTTCATTGGATGGAATGTCGTTCACGTTCTTCACATTCAGCCTGTAGAGTCCACCAAACCGCTCACGAACTCCAGTCAGTTTCACTTCGCCGTTGACGATGAAGTTGCAAACCTCTGGAGACGAGATGAACCTGCTTTCCTTGTTCTTATCCTGCGCTGCAAGGACTGAGAATAGATTTCTCTGGATCCCGGGAACACACCATACATCAGCCAACGTGAGCTTGTGCATCTTGCCGTTGACTTCTGCTTCGATGTCAATGTCGCCTTTACCAATAGCCGCAACCTTCACGCCATTCGCTGTGATCACTGTGTGGTTTGTAGAAAAAGACTCGAACGTCCTAAAAATATTTTTGTTATTAGAAACATGACTTGTTGCTCCATTATCTACATACCAGAACTTGGAGTTGCACTCCAAGTTCATCACAGTCGAGGCTACCGTAGTCAGGATCATATTTGCACCCTTTTCCGGATTTTCCGAGTTGCTGGCTTTGTTGCCAAGTGCTTCATCCGCGATTCGCTTCCTGCATACCTTTGCTAGGTGATTTTTCTTCTTGCAGTAGGTGCAAAATTTCTTTTTGTCACCCTTTTGCTGATTCTTGTGCGAGTTGTTTGGCTGCTTTGACGAATTAACATAGAGGGCTTCTTGTTGAGATGACTCTTGTTTGCCTTTCAGTGCATTCTCGTAGGCACACAGCTGGTTCGTCAAATTGTCGATTGTCCTGTCAGCTTTTGACATCAGCATCCAGCTCGACTTGAATGAAAAGTAATCTTCAGGCAACGTACCTAAAATTTTACAGATCATAAATAAATCTGGCAAATTTGAGGTTAGCTCGGCGTCGTTACTCATTTCCTGCTTTAGTTCGCTCCACAAATTCTTTAATTTTGAGACATGCGTAGCGATATCATCTTCAACGGCTTTTTCATAACTAAAGAACTTAAGGCATAAATTGTAAACCTTGTCTTCGGAGACGCCGTCGAAGAGTTTGTGCAGTTCGAGCCACACCTCCCGGGCTGACTTGAGACGCATTATTTTCTGAAGTGTCTCTTCCGTCATATTTGCGGTTAAAACGATCAACGCATGGCTGTCTGCCTTATTAAAAGCGTCGAGCGATGTCTGGTACTCCGCTCTTTGTGCCGCGGTCGCTTCATCTGACAACGCCCTTGGTTTGACTAACCTGCCTTCAATTACGTCTGTCGCTCCGGGATACCTCGTAAACAAATGCTCAGTTTATATCGCCATGTATTCCAGTTTCCTTTTCCTTCCAGAAGTCCAACGTTGATAATCTTCGTCGAGTCCATTGTGAGCGTGGCGGCGTCGTCCTAACCTCAAAATGTCTCGTCGGATTTTCTCCAAAAATATCGCACCAAGTGAATTTATTTTAACAAAATCAATCACGCACTAATGTCGTTACGTGCCTGGGCCCATAACCTGTTGGTTTTTGCAATAAAAAGGCACTTTTGGTTTCACAATTATTAGAGTTTATTCAAAACGTTGTTTAGCGATAGGAAGCGATACATTCATTTTTATTAGTGCGTATGGTTGTTTACTTACAGTTGCCTTAGGGATTTTGATTTAACCATTGTTGGGGTGCTGCGTTAGCAAAGGATGAGAGATAAAAATTAAAAGTTATCAAATAATATAAAAAGATGTTAAAATACATCAACAAGAATGGCTATTTGAAAGTGTAGGTTTTACACAATGTCATATCTAGACCTTTTGAAAAGGATTGTAAAAGTTTCACGAACTTACTAATTGGTTTTAAGTGATTCCCGGAAGGTTTTAGAAGTTTGGCGAATTTGGATTTGCATCTATTGTATTTAATTTCAATAATATGTTCAGCAAATCGAAAAGAAAGTAATACTTCGATCAGGCCTATGTATACAAACTTACATTCACATGTCAATTCTTAGATATTACTTTGATTTTCAGAGTTGAGTTTGATGGGCATTTCGAAAAAACTAAACATAAAAACGGCCATTCTGAACAGCATCAACATTTCAAATGATTTTTCTTTTTAAATCAATCCCTTATTATCACAACTAGAAAACTACCTCAACATGGCAAACTAAAACGTAATTCTCGTTCCAACAAATCTAGTCTATTGGAACCACAATCAAGAAGATTAATACCGTAGATTCATATAACTTATTTTAATTCAATTCCACACCTTTGATAAAATAACAATAATATATCTATCTATATTTACCCATATTATAAATTGCACATATATTATACTAGCAACAATATCTCAATTAGAATTATTTTATTTTATTTTATTTACTTTATTGGTAGCTTACCACTAATTGTTAATCAGTCCACAAAAAGTTAATACGTTATAATAAATAAAAATTTCACAAATCTTCCACCAATAGTATTTTAAACAAATCAACCTCATCGCAAATAAGTTTGTTAATTTTATTAATAATTTATTTAATATTTCGTATACTATCTTCTAATTTCGCTTTATTATTTACATTTCTAATGTTTAGCTTCATTATTCTTGGGGATAATTTTATTAACATCTAAATAATATTTCATAATACATTGTAAACAATATCCCGTCCTAATTCATGTGTTCATGAAGGTGGCGGTACATTACAATCGTTTACCTATGTTACGTCTCCTGATTGCAGCTTGAAATAACTAATGAAATCCATCCTCTATAAACCTCTATAGTTATCCAACCTCTATGTTTTTTGTTTGTTTTGTTTACCATGGCAATCAATGTTAGAAGTTATAAGAGAGAAGGACTCTAAGAAAAAGAAAATTGACGCGCTGGTTTTGAGACATGAAATAAATGTGAATGTAAATACAAAGGATTGAATTTGAGGTATGAAGTTTCCCGTTCCATCAGCGAGCGCCGGGTGGAGTCGAGGACTGGACCTCATTTTTCTCTCAAAAGGGGAAGATTCTTGAAATTAATGAGCGGCTTTGTTCATTTTGAAGATCTAGAAGTGTGAGTGCTGCAGCCATGGTCAGAGAATGGTATGCAACTTTTGTTCGGCATCATCACCTCAAGTACTACAGGATAGCGCGTGAGATGTTTTATTATTATTATTATTATTGTTATTATTATTGACAGTTCAGGACCACAATTTCACGGATACCACCAATTAATATATGTTATTTTACTTAAAGGCTCTTATGCCACAATGTTTCACAGCTTAGATTTATAAATTATTCTGGTACCGGATAGGTAGTTCTTTCTTTGAAAATTACAACTGAAACAATTTAAAAAAAATATATATATACACTCTTTGAGTATTTGAGTCTTAGAAATTTAAAATTTCACTATACTTACCATATGACTTTTTCTTTTTCTTTACTTCTATTTTGTTACATTTATGTTCCACCCTTCTGGTGAGATTATTGATCACTTTTCAAGCTCATAATAAGAGTCATTTAATTTGTGAGTATCACTCAACTCACTGGCGCTCACCCTTTTATTTCACTAGTATCTAGAACTTCGCGACAAGCTACAGGATTACCGTGGATACATATCAGAGGGTAAGTTTACCTGGTAATTATGTCTATCGCTACTGGGCCACATTAAAGACACAAAAATATCCTTCCTTGCTACATCACCACGGATACCTCGAGAGGTTAGAGTCTCAGTTTTTTAAGGTGCTCTACCGACGGAGTTGGTCATTGAGGGAGCGAGGTTTTATACTACCCCCCCATAAGATTACAACATTGATTTTCCTTAGAACTTAAAATGATTTAACATAACACTAAAACATGTCATAAAAGACTAAAGGTCAAATAAGGTGAAGGGAACAAAAGAATAAGAAAGTAGATTTAATTTATTAATATTATTTATAGGTTGAATTATATATTTCTCCAATCCAAATCTTAAATATCGTTACAATCTTTAAATATATGTACTAATGTATTCATGTTTTAAATATATACTAATTGAAACTTAAAATCAATTTAATAAAGGCTAGGTGCCACTTACAAATGATATTTTAAATTTCTTTTCTATAACAACATAAACAACAAAAATAACATTTTTGTGTAAATGAATTATATTGATACACGTTTGTCATATTTTATGAGTATTCTTACCAGACTATGTTGTACCCTCGGCAACGCTATTTCCCACCAGAGTGGCGAGTAGTCTACATACAGGGGACAGAACCTGGACGTCAAGAGCCCCTCTCGGTCATTTATACCATAAGATAACAAAAACTACTTGAGTCACTAAATCCCTGCAAGCTCAATACTCTAGATATATTATAAATATTCAAAAATAGAACCGATGAGTCCCACCAACATATAATAATATATATACTCTTGGATTTCATATTTTCTCCTCCTTCAAGTGCCGCTTTCAATTTATTTTCCATCTTCCACTCTTTCGTTTTTCCGCTCTTCCTTTTTCTCTTTCCTTTGTGCCGTTAGGGATATATCAGTGACAAGGAAATAATTGAAAGGTTTATTTATTGTTCGAAGAGAAAGAAAACGATCGTACACTATTTCAAACACAACAAAATAACTAACGAGCTTTGTCGAGGGTAGCTCATGAATCGATATTAATATTAAATGTATTTCAAAAATGTAAACGCTATGCGCCTTTAATTTATGACCTTTATCTTTAAAGAACTTAGCGGTCTGCTACCCGTTTGGGTTATACGTTTCTGTACTAAATTACGCTAATGGCCTTAGAGATTAGGAAGATTATGTTTAGATTAAGTGTACCCGCATTTGCTTGTAAGGATTGAAAACCATCAAGGAAAAACCACTGTAATCCCTAAGCTCCAAACTAGAGGGATTCAATACATAAATATAAACAAAATCTACAGTTAAAGAAAAATAAAATAGAATATAGAGGAGCGTGCAGAGTGAATATCCTAAAGTTGTGAGTTATAAAATGCTGGACATTTAGCATGTCCCCAGCGCACGCAACTCACTCTTGTGAGTAGCGGGAAACAACGGTCCACATTCACAGGTTACCTGACATATCAACATATAAAAAGGTTGAAGGCTAATCCCTCGCACCTTTTCTAGACATAGGGATAATATGGCGTAATTATGTAATAGAATAAATTCAAGTCTTAGAATCTTTTAGATTTTATTTATGCCACTTTATTAAATAATAAGCATATTATTTGAAGAGCATTTAATAATTCAGTTATATATATATTATCCAATAAAAACATTGTTCCATAAATATTTACTCTTTTCCTTCTAATAATTACGTTATTTATTATGTACCCTAAACATATTACGTAAATACAAATATTGATGCATAACATTAATTTAATATGATCATACGTCATACAGTAAATGATCTCTCCTAACTAACACATTTTTGATGTTGTTGCGAAAATGCCACATGTTACTAAAAGTTTTAGTTCCATCAAAAATACCTAATGCCAATACCATTTAACTTTAACGCTAATAACCTACTAGCGTAACTCACAATAGCCTTCGCCTACGTCCTAAACAAGGATTATAGTACTATTATAAATATCAAGGATATTTCCTAACATTACTCCATTAAGTTTGTTTATTTGTTACTATTTTGGCACAAAATAGATATTAACAAAACTATCCTAAAAATAACAATCGAGAAAATAGTAAAAATTATAAAGTTAAGTTGATCTATATAATAATATAGTGCAATACTCCATTCTACTAATATTGAAAATCTCGGCACCATATTTCAAACACTTTCCCACCTTAATGTTTACCAAACCCAAAATGCCACATTTGCAATAGAGACGAAATAAAGTTAATTTTGAAATTTTAGACTTTCAATCATTATGGATAATATAGAAAAGTTCTGATCTAACAACACTCTCAAATTTTCATATTTACTACACTCATCTAACCTAAATACTACTGAGAAACAAATAAAGTTAATTGGTTGAGTATAATTTTCGCGCATAATGCCTAATATCCATAACACAGAAAATGTCTGACTTTACAATACTCTCATTATAAAGTAAATCAAAAGACGAAGATTTACGCAAATACATTTATAATTAAATTTGATAAAAGATCTAAAAAAGAATTTTGACTAGTTCCCATAATTTACATTTAAACCGAAATTGGATTTTATTCTTACATTAACATAATATGTCCGTTACGCCGACGCTTAGTCCTACATGGTCGCAGCCAAGTCCAAGAGTGACGTCTTCCTCGACGGATGGTCTTTTATATGGCGCACACTCATCGAACAGGATAGGCACAAAGGAAGGGGGCGCGCCGGCAGAAGAACATTCTATATTATTCTGGCAAAGCCTGGCAGTTGCCATCTTCTTCTCGTTTCTTGAAGTTGGGCGGATTGATCATGGTAGTGGTGGTAACGGGCTCTAGTGGCGAGAGGCGGAACTTGGCTCAGTCTTGGCAGTTGTTCGCTTGTGGTTCGTGTAGTCGGATGTTTGTTTGCGCAAGGTGCTCGGCAAGATTAGTGGTATTGGGTAAGTGATGTTTATACTTGACAGTCCCCATTCTGTTGACTTGGAGCAATAATTGCTACACCACCCTCATAAACCCAAACGAGGTTTGAACCCCCGCCATCAGCAGTAGAGTTTACTGCGAGACAAAACTGTAATGGAAACTCTTGGGAATGTGGTGGGCTAGATCAAGGGAAATGGAAGAATTTGTAATAATAAAAGGAAGTGATTGTTTGTTTGTTTTACGATGCCCAGCCAAATCTATGACACGCAGAGATCTGAAATTCTTAACATAGGTGGAATAAAAAGGGGTAGGGGGGACCGAATGCAACCAAAGTCAGAATTCTTTTAATTAGGCTATATTTAACAATTTTTTGAAGAAACTCTTTTTATCTGGTTTAGAATTAGGTTTCAGAGATAAGGTTTCAAAATGAAATAGAGCATCTTGGGTGATGCGGGGGAGGGGGCTTATATAATGCTTATACCACAGTGGGTCACGGGCAACGCCGTGTGGGATTGCCATTTGCCATATTGCCATATTGCCCACCAAGGATTCAGGAAACCATAAATGAATATGCTTTGAATTTTTTTTATTATAAACTAAAACCTTTGTAATTTAAATAATATAAGATATAAAGGTTATAATTTAAAATTTTGATTTCAATAAAATTTAATTAATGGTTGTAAAATTAAATAAATAACAATTTTTACTTTATTCATATCATGTGATAGTGAAAAATATCCATCTAGAGATTGTGACAAATCTTTACTTTTTTGTGAACAAGAACTCCCCCCCCCCCCTCCCCCAAAAAAAGTATTTTACAATTATTTATTTCCCCATTTCCGTCTGTCTGTCCCTGGATCCTAAACGGTTAGATAGATTTTGTTCAAACATGACATTTAGATTTTACAGGGCTGTACTTAGGGACCGTACCGTAGCCCCCAAATTATGAGTAGTTTACTGAGAGAGATTTTGGGAAATTCAAATTATGTTGCAAATGGCTATAACGTTTTTGCTTAAAATGTTTATCATGGAAATGTTTGACATGAGCAGACAAATGAAGCTTTACCCTTGTTTTTAGGGGGGAATTATGTTATGGTTACTGATGACTTTTTTTTAAATGTAAATATCCATACCACCCAGTGATTGTTCACACGAGCAATCTTGTAAACCTACTTTAGAATCCATACCACCCAGTGATTGTTCACACGAGCAATCTTGTAAACCTACTGTAGAATCCATACCACCCAGTGATCGTTCACACGAGCGATCTTGTAAACCTACTGTAGAATCCATACCACCCAGTGATTGTTCACACGAGCAATCTTGTAAACCTACTGTAGAATCCATACCACCCAGTGATTGTTCACACGAGCAATCTTGTAAACCTACTGTAGAATCCATACCACCCAGTGATTGTTCACACGAGCAATCTTGTGAACCTACTGTAGATACCATACCACCCAGGATTGTTCACACGAGCAATCTTGTAAACCTACTGTAGAATCCATACCACCCAGTGATCGTTCACACGAGCAATCTTGTAAACCTACTGTAGAATCCATACCACCCAGTGATTGTTCACACGAGCAATCTTGTAAACCTACTGTAGAATCCATACCACCCAGTGATTGTTCACACGAGCAATCTTGTAAACCTACTGTAGAATCCATACCACCCAGTGATTGTTCACACGAGCAATCTTGTAAACCTACTGTAGAATCCATACCACCCATGATTGTTCACACGAGCAATCTTGTGAACCTACTGTAGATACCATACCACCCAGTGATCGTACACACGAGCAATCTTGTAAACCTACTTTAGAATCCATACCACCCAGTGATTGTTCACACGAGCAATCTTGTAAACCTACTGTAGAATCCATACCACCCAGTGATCGTTTCACACGAGCGATCTTGTGAACCTACTGTAGAATCCATACCACCCAGTGATCGTTCACACGAGCAATCTTGTGAACCTACTGTAGATACCATACCACCCAGGGATTGTTCACACGAGCAATCTTGTAAACCTACTGTAGAATCCATACCACCCAGTGATTGTTCACACGAGCAATCTTGTAAACCTACTGTAGAATCCATACCACCCAGTGATTGTTCACACGAGCAATCTTGTAAACCTACTGTAGAATCCATACCACCCAGTGATCGTTCACACGAGCGATCTTGTGAACCTACTGTAGAATCCATACCACCCAGTGATCGTTCACACGAGCAATCTTGTGAACCTACTGTAGAATCCATACCACCCAGTGATTGTTCACACGAGCAATCTTGTGAACCTACTGTAGAATCCATACCACCCAGTGATTGTTCACACGAGCAATCTTGTGAACCTACTGTAGAATCCATACCACCCAGTGATCGTTCACACGAGCAATCTGTGAACCTACTGTAGAATCCATAACACCCAGTGATCGTCACATGGGCATTTTATTCTTTGACGTCGCTAAGTGTAGGACTTTTGAAAATAAAATGGCACCCTATATATTACGAGTGTAAACACAATTACTGTAGGCTTGTAGATATTATTTTATGTTTTCCAACACGTAAACAACAAACTAATAGTGTCATTACATTATTTCTAATGTAGCCTATGGTCGGTAAAGGGTGGGGGAGGGTGTTTAATCAACAGCGTCGTTACTACCTTTCTAACGAGTAGTAATATACTGTACATACAGTGGGGAAAAGAAATAGTATACTTTATACCATGGATGAATTGTATTAATATTGCCACAAATTATAATATTCTGGGGATTTAAGACAATGCTAAACAAACTTTCAGTTGTTAATATTTAGCACCCGTTTGTGTTATGTGCCTATGTACTAATTAAATTAATGGTTTTAATGGATAAGGTAGGTTATAATTTTAGGAATTGTACCCGCATTTACATGTAGAGAGTAGAAAAGAGTTTGGGAAAAATAACAACTTACTTTATAAAATAAATTTACTCACAAAATTTATAAAATTATAAAATCATTTACATCTTTACTACATATATAAATATATATATTAATAAATCATAGAGGGGTTTATGTGTTTTAGACATTGAAATTAAATCAATTTCCTATCCCCTTATGAAAAACTTTAATACAACCATGTTAAAGAAACCTGGAGATGAATCGTTTGCACATACTCCACATGGTAGGTACATTTTTTCATAAATTATACAAAATTTTGTAGAAAATAATTAACATTTCAAAATGTCTCTACTATTGAAAGTGTGCTAGAATTATTATAAACGTATGACAAAAGGATGTGTGTGTAAAAACCAAGTATTGATTGAGTATTGTACTTTATTAAATTCTGAATAACTTCCAACCCATTGCACATAAAGTGTACCGCGTATTATAATAGCAGCAATTGGATTAAGTGGACATAAAACGATCAAACGATCACGAGTCGACGCGTTCTTTCAAGCTAATGCAGGTGCATTAAGAGGCAGCATTAAAAATAAGTGTGATAAGAATGGAAATATTTGAAAAACCAACTCAATGATTTATGTTAAACAATATTAAAGGTGACCTGGCGGTCTGTGCTGAGGTCCGGGTTTCAATCCTCGGTCCCGGCACAGATTTATCTGATTGAAAAACCCTTCCTTCACCTCTAACGAGACGTGTATTAATCACAACTTGTGAATATGTGGAATGCCAATTCTCCACCGTGGTTCGGATCCACGTTAAACTGTAGGCCTCCATTAGAGTAAGTGCATATAACCCGAACGGTATAAGACTGGTGCTAATAATAATAATAATAATAATAATAATAATAATTAATAAACAATTCTACTTAATTTTAATTTTATTTTTTAAATTCTTTTACCAATTCCAATTAATATTTTATTACCCGCCTCTATGGCCGCAGGTCTAACGCACCACACTCGTTTTAGACTAACCACCAATACGGGTAGATCAAGGTTCGAATCTCATCAGGAACACTGAGGGTTGTTTTCCCTAAATAAAATTTTTTACATTCTCCCTCTACGCAAATTTGGGAGTACTTACTCTAAACTTAACCTTCTAATCCCTAACATACGAGTGTAATTAAAATACAGGTGTACAACACGAACAGGTGCTAAAAAAAATCTCTCAACCAAAAGGAATCCGACTTAACCCAGTTTTATCTTGCCCAAACATGTGGTAGAATGATTGCTCTTGGAACGACCTGAAGAAAAAGAGGTCACCGCCATTAATATGGTCCTCTTTTCTCTAGGCCGATCATTTCACGGTCAACTTGATACGATCCTTCGTCAAAAAAAGTTTTAACGATCGCAACGTTACAAAATTTACCGCCAAGTTCCAATTTAAACCGGCGGTTAGTTGGTTTGGTCGGAGAGAAACAAAGTAACAATTCCATGTTATTTGTCTGGTTGATTATAATTTATCCTTAAGATGGGGATGTAGGGGACGCGAAAAAAGGACAGTTTTTTTTTGCAGTTTTTATGGCAAAAAAATTTGTTGGGTCAAATAACTTATTGCTCCACACAAACATAAGAGTTTAATTTTCTTTTATACGTGGATATCAACAGTTGTTGAATATCTGTCATGAGCATAAGCACATAATCTAACAAACTTTTTAAACGAAGGGAAAAAGTTGTCATTAAATTTAAGCTCTGAATCCAACATATATATATATATATTATATATATATATATAATATATATATATGCCATCTGAGACTCCACGACCAAGAACAATAAAAGAAGGATGGATTTGATTTGAGAAAACGTTTTCCTTACGCTTCAAATTGGTATTATTAAATAGTTTAGCTTAGATTATTCCTTCCGCGCCTCCCCCCCAAAACAAGTGGGAACATTTACTCAAAATTTACACACCGGTGCCAGATTAACACAATAGCGAAATTATCAAATGGCACGTTCCCCACGTTTTCAAGAACCTCAAGAGAATAATTTTTTTTCAAACAATGCTTAAAACCTGTCTGTGAAATGGCCCCAGCGTGGCTTAACAACTGAAAACGCATTTGTTTACATGTCGAGATAACGGCGTACTAAATGGTACTAACTTACTGTGTGTTCTGCGTTTGTATTGTGCTGAATGTGTTTGTACTGACAAACTAGACACGTTGAAAGTGACTACTGGCAAACTATGACACTTTGAAATGACCTACTGACAAACAAGACACGTTGAAAGTGACCTACTGGCAAACTTGACACGTTGAAAGTGACCTACTGACATACTAGACACGTGAAAGTGACCTACTGGCAAACTAGACACTTGAAAGTGACCTACAGGCAAATTGACACGTTGAAAGTGACCTACTGGTAACTTGAACACGTTGAAAGTGACCTACTGGCAAACTTGACACGTTGAAAGTGACCTACTGACAAACTTGACACGTTGAAAGTGACCTACTGGCAAACTTGACACGTTGAAAGTGACCTACTGGCTAACTTGACACGTTGAAAGTGACCTACTGCAAACTAAGACACTTTGAAAGGACCTACTGGCAAACTGACACGTTGAAAGTGACCTACTGGCAACTAGACACGTTGAACGTGACCTACTGGCAAACTAGACACTTTGAAAGTGACCTACTGGCAAACTAGACACGTTGAAAGTGACCTACGGCAAACTTGACACGTTGAAAGTGACCTACTGACATACTAGACACGTTGAAAGTGATCTACTGCATACTAGACACGTTGAAAGTGATCTACTGCAAACTATACACGTTGAAACTGACCTACTGGAAGAAAAGACATGTTGACACTGACTTATTGCCAAAATAGAAAGTTGAAAATGACGACTTTTCTAAGTGCTTTAGGATCAGAAAAACTGTAAAGGATTATAGTGAGATAAAATAAAAATTAACATCATGATCTACACTGAATCAAAATTTCAATATATTTTGTAGATTAACATAACTGGACATAATTTAGGTATAATTTAATATAATTAGAGAGTCACATAGATGTTTACGTGTATTTTCTTCCAAATAAAACTACTACTTTTTTTCTGGTTAATGTATGCAATGAGTCTTGCAGACAAATAGTTTAATTAAGAGATAAATATAATATTTGACATTCATTTTGACTATATATTATTTATACAATCATCTAAACCTATAAGAAATGTTAATATAAAGAAGAGACCCGGTAATATTTATAAAATTATAAAAACCCGGTAAAATTATAGATTTAATATGTGACAAAATTATTACAGAGTGTCACTCAAATCTAAAATAAAATTCCATCAAAAGTTCCTGTTTTTTTCTGATAAAATAAAAATGGTTCAAATTTTTTAAAAGGTTTTTCTTTCTGTTGTAAGATTCTGACCCAAAAAATATTTTGAGTGAAAATATTTTGTGAAAGGTGTGTTGAACATGTCTCCAAAATTTAATAATTTAATAAGTAATATTATTAATAATATTTAGCACACGTCTTACTCACGTTATGGTTATAACCTTTAATACTAAAGTTAATGGATTTAGGGAAATTTGGAATTGAATTAGAGGAAGTGAACCAAATTTGCGTGGAAGGGGGGGGTGTGAAAACTATTTAGAAAAAAAAACCCCCAGTTCACCCGACCGAATTTGAACCTCGATCTCCCCGTCCTAACAGTCGGGGTAAACACGACAAGCGCGTTAGTCAACTACGCCACCGAGGTGGGTAGTAAAATTATAAGTATTTCCCCCTTTGGCTTACATTGACTATGTCAGTAGAATAAAGGTGACCTACAAAAACAACATCAACACAACCCCAATCATGGCTTGAAACAATTTAAATTACTTAAAAAATGGGTCTTTATTAACAAATGCCCAATATATTTTCTGGGGGAGTCAGAAACAATGTTACGAACTATGCAGGGAAAAATGATTGGACAATGTGCTGAGGTTTTTTCTGACTATACTGAGGAAAGTGAGGACAATGTCGAAGTTTGCCGACTATACTGAGAAAGTGATTTGGGCAATTGCTGAGGTTTGTCTGACTATACTGAGGAAAGTGATGGACAATGTGCGAGGGTTTTCCTGACTATACTGAAAAGTGATGGACAATGGCTGAGGTTTGTCTGCTATACTGAGGAAAGTGATGGACAAGTGTGAGGTTTGTCTGACTATACTGAGGGAAAATGTGGACAAGTGCTGAGGTTTGTCTGACTATACTGAGGAAAGTGATGGACAATTTGCTGAGGTTTGTCTGACTAAAACTTAGGAAATTATGGACAATGTGCGAGGTTTGTCTGATATACTGAGGAAAGTGATGGACAATGTGCTGAGGTTTGTCTTACTAATTAGGAAAGTGAGGACAATATGCCGGGGGTTTGTCTAACGTTCCGTTGGAAACATTTTAGTACATCTTAAAAAATTGAAAAAGGAAAGTTTAGTATGTAGTTTGCTTTTAAAATTTTTGCTAGTGAATATTTACTTTTCAGTTAAAAATTTTTAATTATTAATTATCAAGCTACCAGACATTTAAATTTTTTCTTCCCACATTGTTTTTTAAAACACAGCCATTAAATTGCACATCATCATCATCATCGTAAAATTTTTAAGTTTTTTCAGAAATAAATTTTTCCAAATTAGTAAAATCTCATAGAAAGTAAACAATAAAAAAAGTATAAAGTATACAAATTGACATCGAGTGTCCAAAAAACCTTTTTTTGGGGAAGGGAGGATGTTTGGAAAGGTTTTTAATAAAAATTGTCAAAGGGGGTTTTATTGATGAACCAAAACTTTTTTTTTGAGGCCCGTTTTTGAAACATTTTAAAATTAAATTTTCCCCTTTAAAAAATTTTTAAAAATTACATTTTAAAAAAAAATTAAATTTTTATGTCCCTAAAACTATTGGAAAGGGGCCCTTAATAAATTTTTCCCCGGGGCCCCAAAATTTTAACCCTTCCCCCGGGGTTTTTTCTCCTGAACAAAATTAAAAAGAAAAACCCCATTTAATTTGGGTTTTTAAAAACCTTTAAGGGGGCCCGTATTAAAATTTAATTTAAAAAAAAAAAATAAAATTTTTTTAATTCATTTTAATTTTTTCAAAATATATTTTATTTTAAATTTCAGAATTTTAAAAAAAGCAAAATTTCTTTTTTTTGGGGTTGTTTTTTAAATACTGGGTAATTTAATAAATCCTTTTTAAAAAAAATTTTTTTAAATATAATCTTCTTTTTTAATTTAAAGAATTTTTTAGTTTAAAATGTTTCCTCATTTAAACATTGCATGTTTTTTAAAAATAAGTTGGTAAAACATACAAATTACCTATTTTGTACAATAAATTATCTTTTTCAATTTATTTTTAAATTAAGGTACTTTTCCCCAAAAAAAAAGTTTTTTTAAAACTTAATTTTTAATTGATTTTATTGACCATTTAGGATTTTATATTTATTTTACAAATTCTTGAAAAAAAACCAAAAATTTAAACACTTTTTTGGAACATTGAATTAAATAATTTAAAATTTAAACAATTTTTTTTAAATTTTTTTGGTAATCAAATCAAAACTTTTTATTTTTAAATATTTAAATTAAACTATAAACAAAATTTCATAAGGATAAAACTAAACAAATTATAAAGGGTTTTGACCCATTTTTATCATTCCCTTTGGAGTATTGAAACCAAATACTCTTCAATTGGGTATTCTGTTTATAACAATTTCTTAAAACTTTTTTCCCCATCGGAACATTTTCAAAAAAATTTGGGTTTTTCGCCCTCGGCCACAATCTTCACAAGAAAATTTTGTCGTCATTTAAATGAATTTTCAGGAAGTGCACTTTTTGAATATTTCCCACCCCCTTTTTTCAAATGAAAGAACACATTCCCTTAAAATTTAAAAGAAACATTTCCAGAAGATTTATTATTCAGTGGCTTATGGGGGAAACCAAGGTTTATTTTGGTTTTCGAAAATTTATCAAAAATTTTGGGAATTTCCCCTTCACAATTTCGAGACCTTTCACGGCAACCCCAAGGGAAAAAATTTTAATAATAACACTTTACAAGAACAAAAGAAATATACTTTTTAAAGAGGGGAATTTTAAAATTTTGGGGGAAAAACACATTTTTAAACTAGTATATTCATTTTTGTCAAGGATTTTTACCAAAAAAAAAAATCAAATCAATCACCTTCCTCAATTAAAACAAAAGACGTGTTTTTACAATCAGTTTTTTAAAAAGGGTTCATTTGGGAACTTCAAAAACATTTTGAAAATATGAAACAAAATTTTTTAAACCAACTAAATGATATATTGGGGTAAAAAAAAATAACGGGCAGAAGGGATGAATTTTTAAAATAGGCAACAAGGTTTGAATATTTAGGAAGCAAATTTTTGATACGAAGAATGAATTAAATGGTTTTTATTAAAAAACCAAACAAAGAAACGGTTATTCAGATAAAAAACAAACATTTTTACAAAGAAAAAATACCAATTTTTTGGAAAAAACTATTTTAAACATCGAAGAATAATTAAACCCCGTACTTTTTAAAAAAATTTCTTCAATTTCAGTTTTCCAAAACCCCAAGTGTTCCCAAACCCCAATATTGTTTACCCTTTTACAAAAAAAACCGGCACTTTTTAGCACACACCATTAACATTTTTGTGGAAACTATTTAACAATCTTTAAAATTTTTAAAAAAATTTTTGGAAAATTTTTTTAAACTTTGTACTGGGCCCCAAATTTTACCAATTCCCCAGACAAAAAATCTTTGTCATTCCTTGTTTTTTGGGGGAGCTTTTTAAATGGGGGCCCTTTTTCAGAAATTTATCAGCACTTTACTACCTCATTTCTACCCTATATAAATACCCCACACTATTATACAAATCTTAAATAAGGGACTTAAACTGATGGCACGGGGAAGTTTTTAAAATTAGTTGGAGTCCCGGACTATAACGACAAATTGTGGAACTTTTATTGAAAGAGGATTTTTTTTTTTAAAATTTTAAAATCTCCCCTTTTAAAAGGTTGTTTTTTCTAGAACCAAGCTTATGTTAATTGGACCCTATATTTTCCAGTTATATTTTTAAAATAACAGTACAAAGAGGGGTATCCCCAAAACACTAATGGGGAGTGTCCTTTTACAATTCGTCTTGCTATAAAATTTTCCTTACTTTTCCCCTTTTCAAGACAAATAGAGAAGACGCCAGAAGATTGATGAATCGGGGCTTTTCCTAAAATGGTTTAAAAAATGTTTTTTGTAGAACAAAAAATCATCTATAATAGAGTTAGGTTTTGATCAATAAAGCATTGGGGGCACCCAAATACCAAACTGCTTTTTATACTTTCTTGAGGTAAAAAACCTTAATTTTTAAAAATTCATTTTTTTTGAATTTTTTTTAAAAAAATTATAGTTAAAAGAACTCAAATCAAATAAAATTTTTTTCATTTTTAAAAAATTTTAAATTTTTTAAAAAAAAAAATTAGCCTTTTATTTTTCAAAATTTTTTTAAATTTTTTAAAATTTTTAAAAATTAATCCATATTTAAAAAATACAAAAAAAGTTAACAACTAGGGGTTTCTAATATCGACAATTTTTATACAGAGTTCGCTTTTTAAAAAAAAAATAAAATTTTTTGAAAAAAAAATATAACTCAATGAAAAACATAAGGGTTTTTAATCACTGAAAAAAATCGATGTGGGAAATAAAAAAATTAAAACCCCTTTTTCCCCACTTTTGTTTTTTTGGAATCCGGGGTTTTAAACCCTATTTTTTGGTTACAAAGAGTGTTTTGTTGCGTTTTTCCTTTTCATATGATGTAAAGAAGGGGGTTTTTTAACAGAATCTTAAAATGAAACAAAACGGGGGGTCATAAATCTCTCGTTCAACCCCTTTACAGACCGGGTCTTAAGGGGAAGGGGGGGGAACAACTTCACTGACGCTCGGGCGCCCCCCTTTCTAAAATGAAAAATTCACTTTCCCTTTGCGGTCTTTTAATATCGATTACCACGGGGGGAGAAAAAGCCGCGTCCCATGGGGGGGTTCTTTCCGCTACCACGGGGAGCCACCCTGCACTTGTCTCAAAATAATAACAGTGTTTTTTTTGGGGTTTTCAATTCAATTAAAAAACCCCATTAAAATTGAAAAATAAACTTTAAGGAGTTAGATTTTTTTTGGGGAAATGAAATTCCAGATTATTTTTTGTGGAAGTTTAAATTGATGATCCTTTAAAAAAGGGGGAATTGGGGAAAAATTTTGGGGGCAATGAGTTTTGTGAGTTTATATCATTCCTCACAAAATTTAATGCAAAAGGGGTTTTAAAATTATTTTTTCATTTAACCCATAAAAATCCCTTTTAATTTTTCAAACTATGGGATTTTTTCCCCAATTAAATTTTTTTTTAAAAACCCCTGAACCATTTTAATTTTAAAAAAGTGAACTAATCTTTTTGGGGGGGCCCCATACGGGATATATTTTTTAATTTTAACAAACAAACATTAATCCTTACATTGCAATTAAGAAAAAACATAATGTCCGGGTTTTTTTCAACCAAAAAAAGGGGGTTTTCCAAAATTAAAAAAATGGCTATTTCCTTTTGCTACAGTTAAATTTATTAACCACTGTGCCGCGATAGCAAAATTTCCCCCTACTGTACTGAAAAACATTCCGGGCATGGAAAATTTTCGTCAACAATAAACTCCCCCTTCCGTTTTCGGGGGTTTGGGAAAAAAGTACATTTCCGTGTGAAAAAATCGGGTAAATTTTTTTCAGTGAAAGTTTAAAAAAATTTTCAAAACCCTTTTTTTCGAGAAGATTTCATTCAAATTTTTAAAAATGTTTATGTCCTAATAAAATTTGGGCCCTAAATTTCCCAAAAAAAGGGAATTTTTTTTAATACTACATTTATGTAAATGAAATTTTTTTTAAATTTGTTTAGCCACATTAACGAAAAACATTCTTTTTTAAAAAGGGTTTTTCCCACTCTCGGGGGGAATTTTTTTTTTTATTTTTTTCCCCTCAACAGTCGGGGATTTTTGCTGCTTTTTTCCCCCCAATTTCTCGATTCCCCGAGGGGCGGAACCCGGGGAGCCACAAAGGGGAACCAAAAATCCCCCATGAAAAAATTTAAGTTTTTAACCCCTTCCACAATTTTAAACCCCTGACGGGCCACGTCTCAAAACAACCCAGCTTGCATTTTGAACACCACCCTTAAAATTAAAACCCCTTTTTACTGGACACAGCTGTTTCCTCCTTATGCGATAAACCAAAAAACAAAAGGTCAGAAAAAAACCTTTTGTTGTCAATGGTTTTTCCCAAAAGGGGGTTTAACCAAATTTTTTTTGTGGAAAACCCCATGGGGTGTACGACTAGGGGTTTTTTCCCCCCCAAAAAATGGGCAAACAACCAAAACCCCTTAAGTGTTTTTTGGTTTCAACCCCTTTCCCCCCCCCTTTTCACAATGACTTTGATTTGGGTTCAGCCAAAAAAACCCCCCCTCTCTCAGGGCCACCCACAGCCGAGCAAGTAAGGATGTTGCCAGGAGTGACCGCATTTAGGGGCCCTGTAACAAGGGGTTTGGGAAAATATGTGAGGGGGGCAGATCCTCCTTTTTTTGCAGTCTACTCTTGAAAGGGAACCCCGGGGGGGGTGCGATCGCCCTGGGGGAGGGGAGACCACCTCTCAACCCGGCCCTAAAAAAGGAACAACACTAGACCTGGGGCAACCCCCACGATTTTACCACAAAAAAAAATAAAAAAATGTATAGATAAAGTTTAAAAGTTATTTTCAACAAAAAACGTTTTTTTTTCATTTTTTTGGGGGGGAAAAATTTTTAAAACCCAAAATTTCCAAACCCCAGTGAAGAATTACCCTTTTCCCAAAAAAAAATTTTCTCACAATTTGGGGGGCGAAAATCATTACAAAAACTTCACGTAAATTCTGATCAACTAAGACTTGACGTTTTTTTATTGGCGCCTTTCTTTTTTTTTTCCCAAAAACTAACGGTCGTTTTTTCCCAAAGGGGGTTTGGGTTTCCCGCGTTTATTTTTAAAAGAACTTTTAATCAAGTTTCAATAAGTCCAAACAAAAAAACACTTTTTTTTTGCCCCCCTTTGACCTGTGGTCCCCCGGGGAAAGGGGTCGACTTCTGTCTGGGGCCGGGGTTTTAAAACCCCGGGCCCGGCACAGATTTTTCTGATTTTCCAAACCCCTTTTCCCACCTCTGACAAAACTCTTGTAATGTGGGGAAAACCAGCCACCACCCTGGTTCGGGTTCCACTTAAACTGTTGTCCCCCTTTTTTTTTTTCTCACAATCCCCTACCATTACACAAAATTTTTTTTGTGCGGAACCCAACGGGGATTTTAAAAACCGGGGCTAATAATTTTAAAAAAAATAAAATTTCCCTTATATGGGTTTTTTACTGATTCAAGTGAAGGTTTAGAAAAGAAAAAAGGGCTTGAACGACACTACCACAACATATTTTTGGACAAAGCTTCCCCCCCCAAATCCCTTTCCTTTTTTGGCAAGAGAAATAAAGAAATTTTTAAAAATAGTTAAGTGGACATAAAAATTTTTGGGAAAAAAAATGCTGAAAAAAATAAAGCCCCACCCCTCGAATCTTACCACGGCCGGATCAAGTTAAAAGAATAAAGTTTAAAAGTAGAAAGAGGGGTATACCATTTTACTTTATGTTATTAAAAAAATTTTTGCCCTGCCCCCTGTGAGGACCCCATTTTTTTGGGGCGTCAGGAGTGGGGTTTAAAACCTTTATGTGGTGAAATGGTGATTTTCGGAGTCACTTTAGTTTGGGGGTTTTTTAAAATTAAAAAAAATTTTGGGGTGACGTTTTTTTGGGGGGTCACCCTCCTTTTTTTAAAATGAAAAGGTCCCCCATGAGGGTCACCTTTTGGACGGAGGTAGGTATGCTATAGTATTGTGACTCATCCAAAATAAAGAAAATGACTGTTGGCCCCCCCTGTGAAAAGACTTTAAATATGGGGGTTTCGCGTCTGACGTCGGTTCTGGCCCCCCGCATTTTGTGGTTTTTTTTACGTCGAGGTACAATGTGAGATTATTTGCTTTTCCTTTTGGTCACCCCTTTTTTTACCCGGGCAATTTTTTAAAAAAGTGAAAATTTAATTTTTAAAATTTTTTTAAAAAAAATTTTTTAGTTATTTATTACCCAAATAATTGTTTATATTTGAACTTTTTTTTGGGGTGACGTTTTCCGAAAACTGTAGGGTCACATCAATTTAAATGAATAATAATACCCAAGTGTTTTTTTTCATTTTAAACGTAAAGTAAAAATACTCTCTACCATTATGTTTTTTTGACTAAAATATAACTTTTAAAAATTTGGGGAAAAATTTTTTTACTCTAAACGAGTTTGTATTCAGTTGAAATCCCGGGTTAAAAAAAAACCCTTTTTTTTTAAAAAAGGAAGAGGTTTTTTTAAAATGTCAACGACAAATCTTCCTGTGCCGCAAGTTTTAATTTTTTTGAATTTTTAAAACGGGTTTTAAAAGTCTAGTTATTTATAAAACAAATTAAAAAAAATTTTTAAAAAAAAAAATAAAACTAAAATTTTTAAAAGTGTCCCCGCTTGAAAAAATTAAAAATTAATAAATTTTAAAAAAGGCAAAATTTTTTTTTAAAAACATACATATTTTAAAAATTTAAAAATGACGTTATCCCCCTTATACACAAAAAAATTTTTTTTACAAATAAAAAAAAAATTTAGAGGGAAATATACAAAAAATAAAAAAAAAATAAAATAAAATTTTTTTTTTGGATTTAATTATAATAAAAAAAAAACACAGAATTTTACCCTATAATTGTTAAAAAGATACAAAAAATTTTTAGTGTTTTAGTTGTTATTTTGATTTTCCCCGGACAATAGGGAAAACTCCAAAGCTACGATATTATCTTTTAAATAGCTTTTACATTTAAAACATCTAAAAATTACCATAAAAATTTTTTTATAATACACCAAAAATGAACAGTTTTATTTTTTTTAAAATTTTTAAAACCCAAAATTTTCCCCAAAAAATTGAAAAAAAAAATATAAAAACCCGTTTGTTCTATTCTAATTGATGAATTTCCCCCCTATTTCCCCTCAAATTATTACAGACTTTAAAATTTTTTAAAAGGGGAAAAATGCTTTTAGAAAAAATACCTGGGAAAATTTTTTTTGGGGGAAAAAACCTACGATATTATCAAAAAATATGCTTTTTACATAAACAGCGGGGCCCTATTTTTTTTTCACGTTTTAATTTAAAAAAATTTAAAAACCAGTATTTTATTCTCCTTTAAAAATTTTTAGAGAGTTTTAAAATTAAAATTACCCCTTTTTTAGTTGAAGTCGTTTAAAATTTGTCCAATTTTTAAAAAAAAATTTAAAAAAATATTTATAGCAAAAAAAAAAAGGGGGGAAAAAAATTTTTTTTTTTAAAAAAAAAAAAAAATTAAAAATTACCTGATTTACTCCGCTGTGGGTGTACGGGGTCAGCCCTGCTCTTGGGATTGGTCTCAAACTGACGGGCGAAATCTAACGCACTGTCTTGCCATTTTTTCGGGGAGTCTAAGTGTAAGCGATCCCCGTACTTTAAAAAATTTGCAAAAAATTTTGACCCCAGCGTATGATTTTTTTAAAATGAAAAAAACACTCAAAATTTTTAATAATGTATGGGGTTTTTTGATGCAGGACTCTTTTTTTAATCTCAACACACACGTGTAATTATTAAAACAATCAGTTTTTCCCCAGCTCTCCCATCTATCCCGAAAGGGAAATTTTCCAAAAAATTTAAAAATCCCTAAAAGCGTTAAAAAAATTTTTTTACCACATTTACAAGCACCACGCGCTCCTTTTCTTTTTCACTGTGTCAAAAAAAATCTACTTTTGAAAATATTTAATTGAAAGCTAAAAATCCGACGTTTTAAATGATAAAAGGGGGGCGTTTAAACTCGGTTTCGAAAATTCCTTTTTAAAAAAATTTTAACGATTTAAAAAACACACGCTAATTTTTGGGGAAAAATTTTAAAAATCTAAAGGGGGAACTCATCTCTTTTTAAATTAAATCTGCTAGCGGGGCGGGGAAAGACTCGAAAAAAATAAAAGGGAAAAAGGTTTTTTCTTTCTAATTAAAAAAAAGGTCGCTTTGGAAAGGGGTTAAAATACTTTTAAAGAGCAAAAACAGCACCAGGGGTAAAAGGACACACACACACAAAAAATTTTAAACGGATTTTTGCGATCTAAAAAAAGAAAAATTTAACATGAAAGTTTCATTTTTTCCCCATCTTATGGTGAAAAGTTTTTGTTCACTGAACCCTATCGCTCGGTTTTCTGCTAAAAGTAAAAAAAAATTTTTTCCCATTTTTTCCTTTTGGGGGTTCAATTTATTATTTTAAACAAATTTTTTTTTTTAAAATTTTTTTTTTTAAAAAATTTAAAAAATTGTTTTTTTTTTAAATATTTAAAAAAAACAATTAATTTTTTAGGGTTGTTTTAAATTTTAAAAATTTTAAAACTAAAAAAAAAATTTTTTTAAATTTTAAATTTTTTAAAAATTTTATGTTTTTTCTTTTTCCCTAAATTGATCTAACAATTTAATTTTTATTTACGGTTGTTTCTCTCTTTCAAATTTAATTGTTTTTTTTTTTTATTAAAAAAATTTTAATTTTTTTAATAGCTAAAAAAAATATTTTAAATTTTTTATGTTTTTTTTTTTTTCTAACAATTAATTTTTTTGTTTCCAAATTTTTTAAAATTTAAACTAACAATTAATTTTTTAAAAATTTTTTTCTTTTTTTTTATATGTTTCCCAAAAAAACTTTTAACCCCCACGAATCTAGGCAATCCCAAACACCCTTTCCCTTTCGAACTTACAAAAAAACGAACACATTTTTGATTATGGGGGGGGTTAAAAAACCCTAACCCCCAAAATTTTACAATAATAACGGAGACAGAACGAACTTACGCGAAAAAACCCCCTTTTGGGAAAGAGATATTTATTTTTCTTTTTAATCCTTGATTCGAAGTGATCCAATCATTATCTAATACGGTTTCTTTCTATTATTAGCATACTTGCTAAAGGGAAACGGCCCCTTACGTTTTTAAAAAATTGGACCACGATCACAACGGAGAAAACCTCACAAACCGGTGGGGCGTTTCGTACCGTAGAGCGATCAAATTGTTTGGACCACTATTAAAAATTTTAAAAAAGTTTTTTCAAAGAAAACCCAGATTCGTATACCCGATTTTTATTTTTAAAAAGCGAATAAAAACAAAATGATGAGGGGAAAAAAAGGGAGCATTAAAAAAAAGTGCCTCCAAACGATTATCTGAGTCATAAAAAAAGGGGGAGCATTTCGGTTTTAAAATTGACTTTTTGTTTTGGCCCCCGCATAGTAAAGGGATCCCAAAAAATCTTTAAGGGATATTAATTATAAAATCATTAATCGGGGTAATAAAAAAAACATCTGTAGATGAGTTTTCTCGCAAAAGGGGGGGTTTAAAATTTCCCGAGGGAGGGGGCGCGAAATCTCGATAAATTTCAGCGTTATTTTGGGGACGAATATAAATTGGGGCCCTTATAATACCCCCTCAACGGTCAACGGATTGGAGATGGGGTTTGTCTTTTTATTTAAAAAACATTAGCCTACTGTACGATTACGTCCACATCACTTTAACGTAATAAAAAATAAGGGGGGGGCCCTTTTCCGTTCGGTTTTTTTTGGGGACGGATGTAAAACCCGGGTTTTTAAAAAAATTTGCGAGACTTCATGAAAAAAATAAATTGCCCAAAATGTATGTCCATCCCCCCAGTTTTTGGGGGTTAAAAAGTGTATTGCAATATTGTAAAAAGAAAAATTTTGGGGCTGCCGCTTGTTTCACTAGCCAAAAAATCGAAAAAAATTGACGGTAAAAAAACATTTGTGTTTTTTAAAACCGGGTGTATTTCTGGATAAAACAAAGGGGGAAAAATCCGAATGTTTAAAAAAAAACCCCCCAACGGCAAAAGAAAAAAAAAAATCCGATCGTTGTTAAATGCAGGTGTTGGTAGGAAGCAGCTCGTGATAATTACCTAATTTTATTTTAAAAGTTTTTGAGACACACAAAATCGACTAAAACCCGATGATTGTTTTTTACACAAACCCCAAATTTTTTTTATCACAGCCTATTGTGTAAAATTTTAATTTAACGAAAAAATGGCGAAAGGTTTTTGAGCAATGGGGGGAAAAAAGGGTCTCTTTTCCCCCTTTGGGGAAAACCCCGGGTTAGAAAAGGCTTCATCGATACCTGAGACAACCGGGGCCCCTTTGCAAATAAAATTGTTTGCTTTTTCGCATAAAAGGGGAAAGGGGTTTTTATAAATTTTTTAAACCTGAAAATTTTTCTATCACTAAACTACCCCCCTTTAAAAATTTTTTCGGACGGAACTAAAATACTCGCATGACAAGGGGCCAATACAATTTAAAAAAACACCCCCATTTTTCCCCCCCTGCCAGGGGGAAAAGATCCCGAAAGTTTTTGGGGGTAGACTGTTTAAAAAAAAGGAACACCCCCCCATTGTTTTTAAAAAAAAAGAATTTAAATAATCGGTGAATGCCCGTCCCAAAATTTTTGGTGCGGTTTTTATGAAAAACCCGGGTGAGCAAAATTTATTTTTTTGGTGGGGGGACGCTGAAAAAAGCGGCAAGGGGGAAAATTTTAAAATAAGGCAGGCTGGGGGCCTATTGTGTGGATGGGCGTAAATGTATTACGCAAGGGTTGTCGTACATTTTTCATTTATTTCAAAAAATAGGCGCGACGGAATTTTTTAAAAAGAATCTATCACAATTCGCGGCGGAAAAAATTAATTTTAAAAAATTTTCCTTCCCCCCCATACGATAAACCACCTGCCCGGGGGGGGTTTAAAAGGGGGGGTGACAGACGTCTGTGAAAGCCATAAAATGGTTATCTTCGGGGGAAAAAAACCCCACCCATTTTGGGGAAACCCCCTTTAACGGGCGGAGAAAAGAGTTTTGGGCAGGGAAAATTTGGGGGGCTACGTGAAAGCGACGAGAGAGATTTTTGATTTTTAGGGGGGTTTTTTTCCCCGGGGGGAACATGTCTTTCAACCGTGACGTTTCAAAACGGGGAAAAGAGATCTCACCGAGCGATACGAGTGCACTCTGTTGAGGATCGAGGCTTTTAGACCCGGGGGGGTTCTCTTTTAAAACTTGAAAGAGTGTGATTTTAAAAAAAATACTGAGTGAAGACCCACAACTAGATTTAGAGTAAAAGCAATACCCTAGATTCAACTGCCCCACTCAACCACTGACGCACTGAAAAGGGTTGGACTTGTGAGTCTATGACATTACACTACAGAAAAACCCCCGGGACAAAAAAAATAGGCATTTTGATGTCCATTTTAAAAACCCCTGGGTGTGAAAATATTTTAAATTTCCTGTGGGTCACCCTATAAAAAATTTTTGTCGCCGAAAATTGCCCCGCCGACGTGGTAAAACCGAAAAGGGGCTAATTAAATCATATTTTGCCCCCTAAAATTTTTTCACCCCGTCCCCCCCCTAAAAACCCAAAAAAATTAATTTTTTTTTTTAGCTCCCTTGCGAAAAAAAAATTTGAACCAAGGGTTGTTTACACGCGACTCTGGGGGGACTTTAAAAGGCACTTTGGATAGGGACGAGGTTCTTTAGCAAAAAGAAAGGGGCTACACAATGGTTAAGTAAACGAATTTTGGGAATATAAAATTACCCATTTCCGACCCCCAAACCCCAGGGGGGGGGGACTGTTTGTAGAGTAAAATTAAAAAGTTCCTCAAATCAAACGGGGGGCGTCTGGATCCCCCGGAATGGGTAAAAAACCAGACGCAGACAAAGAAAATTTTACTTTAGCGATTTTTTCAAAACAGGGGGAATAGTGCTGGAAAAAACGAAATTTTTAAAAAAATCCGGAAAGCGCGCACTCCCCAAACTGTTTTAAAAAACTCTTTTTTTGGGGCAATTTCTTTGAACGAAACAAAACGCAGACCACAATTGTAAAACCCCCAAAAGACTTTTTCTCCCTACTCACCACCCGGGGGACGGGGGTTGAACATTTTTTCCCCAATGAGAGGTTGCTTACGCCCGGGACTTTCCTTTGACGGGGCCCGCCCCCCCCCTGGATACGGTCAAGGGTCCCTTTAAAGCCCCTGGGTGCCACCGGTGCCCGAAAAAAAAATTGTTTTCCCATTCTCGGGCACTTGGGCGTTTCTTGTCTTTTTTCTGTGACACAACTCTATTATAAGTGTATGAAACCCACAGCCCAAAAGTACCATCCCCCCGGCGACAATTGGGGACATGACAAACGGCTTTCCCCCTACTCTGAGAGCGCCTCATTACAGATTTTTTTTCCGGGGACCAAAAAATTATTTTTAATGTTTTTGTCCCCCCGACAAAAGATTCGGGGCCGTCACAAAAGTCAAGGTTTTACACAAATTTTTAAAAAAACAAAGTTGTAAATTCACAATATTAAAGACATGTTTTTAAAAACTGGCCCCCCGTCCCCCGGACAACCGCGAAAAATTTAAAAAAAAAAAGAGGCCCCAAAGTTTTTTCCCCCCATTGGAGAAAAAAAATTATAATATTGAATTACTAAAGAGGAGTTTAAAATTTTAAAAACACCCCAACCCCAGGCAAAAGTTTTTATGCAAAACCCCGGGGCCCCCTTTGGGATAGAAAACAAACATATTTTTATAATTTTCTTGTTCTCTCTCTCCCTCCCCTTTTCCCCTGTCACCCCTTAAATTAAAAATCAAAAATTTTAAAAGAAAGCCATATCCCCGGGTTTTGAGCACCACACACTCTGCAAGCTAGACTTAAAAGTCCCTCAATTTCTGTACACCCCCCCGTCAGGGGTTTTTTGTTAAGTTTTAAAAATTTTATTATATTACCGGCGGGAACGACGGTAAATACTCCACGTTTAAACTGGGTTTTCACCACGGCATAGATTTTTGGCCCCGGGTTTTTAAAAACGAAGACTTCGTGGTAAAATTTTTTTATTACAATTAATCCCCGCCCAAACTGTTTTCACAATAAAAAGGGGGGGAAAAAATTGCTCAACTAGTATGCGTTTTAAAAATTTACTACCCAAGTTGAAACACTGTTTCCCCCTATAAAAAATAAAGGGGGGGGGGGGGGGGTTTGGGTCGAGTGACAAAATAAAAAAGATTGTTTTCCGGATAAATTTTAATTAGATAATGGATCAAATCAACGCGTCCATCCCCACGTATCGGGGGGAAACGGATTTGTGTCTGATGTCTGCCCCGGGGTTTGAAAAATTTCCCCATAGAAAATTTTTAAAAAAATACGGTCTAGAGATAAAAAAACGCGTTTTGGGAATTTTTTTTCCCCTCTGCGCACACGAATTGAAAGATTAAAAAAATTGTTTGGAAATTTTTAAAAAGGGGGGGTAACGCGATTGATGGCCCCCTCTAAAAAGAAAAAATGTCATCAATGAAGACATCATCGTGTTTTTAAATTACGTGACGGGCCTTTTTTTTTTTTAAAAGTTTCCCCCCCAAGTGATTTTAAATTTGGGGTTTTTTTTTTTTTTACATTTTTTGGATCACCACCACCCCCACCACCAACATGACAAAAAATTATTGTTGCTTGAAGGGGATTAAAAGCGAGAACAACACTTTTATTTTAAAAAAAAGATGTTGTGTAAATTTTTGGGGAGGGTTACTCACCACGGGTTTTTTTAAGTCCCCCTATTTTTTTTCAAAAAAAACCCCCCATGTTCAAAAACATTTGCGATTGGATCACGTACAATCCCCACGGTCTCCTTTGGGGCGAGGGTGTTTAGGGAGCCCCAAACTTTTTTAACCCCCCTTTTTAAAAAAAAGGGGCCCACTCCCGTTATTTAAAATTTATGAAAAGGGGGGGGAGAAAGAAAATTTGTAAGGGAAATTTTCGGAAAAAAAATTTCATCTTGTTTGACATGAGGGACTTGGGGTGCCCCCCAAAAAGGGAAAAGGGGGTCTAAAAATAATCATAAAAAATGTTTGGGCCCACAGAAAAAAAATTTAAAAATCGATTTGCACCTTGCAAATTTGTAAAATTTTCTGGGAAAAGGGTTTTTGGCCCCCCAAAACCACCACCCCCACCACAAAGCGGGGGGAAAAAATTTTTTTTTTTTTTTAACATTGTTGATCACGGGACAAAAATTTTTCCCCTCGCCCCCTCTACAAAAATTTTTTGAAAAGGGGTGACGAAATTGAAATAAAAATTTTTTATTGATTGTTTAAAATTTTCCCCTTTCCGCGACATTTTTTAAAAAAAAATTTGTGATTGTAAAAATTGATAAATTTTTATAAAAATTTTTTAAAAAGGGCCACCAAAATCGCTCTATATAATTTATGTAAAGGAAGAAAAAAATTTTTTTTAATCTGGATAAAAAAAAAACCCCTGTTATTGATATGCTAGAATAGGGGTGTATCATAATTTGTAAATTTTTTCCGCCCCCTAAAAATTTTTGTTCACCACCCCTACTAAAAAATTTTTTAAATCGTAATTTTTTTTTTTTGTTTATACCAACCCCAGAGGGTGCACATCGATTCGTGTTTGTACACCCTTTCCATGATTTTTGCGGACCGCTAATTGCGGGAAAACTACTTTTTTAGAAAATTTTCTTTTAAAATTTTTTTAAAAAAGGGGAGCGTGGATAAATTTGATAAATTCTAGGGGGTTTTAGTGGGGAAAAATTTTATTCCTCGCGAAAACCATCATCAAAACACACAAAGGTGAAAACCCGGGAAAATTTTTAAATTTTAAAAAGGCCGGGGGGCTCAATCATCGTGCGGACGATTTAATAACGGGGGTTTTTTCTAAAAAAGTGAGTGAACTTTTCCCCAAAGGGGGAGTCATCATAGAAACCTATCGGTTTTTTCTGATCACACAAAATCTTTTTCCATAGGGAGTAAGTCACGTGACTCTCCTCAACCTAAATCATTTTAGTGTTTAAAACCCCGTGATAAAACCCAAAAGATAAAAAAACTGGCTAGAAAAGGGGTTTTTTGGAAAAATCCGTCCGAAATACAAAGAACTATAGAAAGCAACCAAAAAACCCCTCACGGGTTTTACTATTTGATCTGAGTCAGAACCCCCACAAACCCGTTGCGTTTTAAAAGGGGGCATTTTGCATGTTTGAAAAATGTTTTTCCCCCCGGCTACTAGATGAAATAGTCAAAAAAAAATAACAGTACTGTCTTTTGAAAAGGGCCCCCTCCAAAAATTCGAAAAGGGCTTTTTTAAAAATGCGACCCGGATGTTATAACAACACTCGGGGGAATGTGTTTTAAAACATTAAACAATAATATTAAAAAATTGAAAAAGATAAGGGAAAAAAATAAAAATATAAAATTGTTGCGTAAATTGGGGTTTTCCCGCGGGGTTTTTGTGAAAAGAAAAAGAAATTAAAATGTTCAAAACGGGCGGGTTCTTAGCATCAATTTTTCCCCTATTCTTTCGCTCTCGTAGGCGGTTGGTTAAATAATAATAAAAGTCCCAAAAACTTAAACAGATGCTTTTATTTCCCCCAGAACTATTTCACAAAAAACGCGATGACAAAGTCGCCCCCACCACCCGATTTTTTCAGATGAAAAAAATTTTGAATCTAGGAAAAAAAAAGGACGATTATCAAAATTGGCCAGTTTTAGAAAAAACAGCAGCTTTTTTTTAAAAAACAGGGGGAGGGGCGAAACAACCAATTAAAATACCCTTTGTGGCCCCCCATATTAAAAAAAAAGACCCCGGGGTTTTTCCCTTTCACGACGAAAAAAAAAACGACTAGGGGGCAGCCGGGGTTTCCACCTCCCATTATTTCAGCGAGACCACATATCAAAAAAAATCCTATTAGTGTTTTTTAGACTCACCAGAGAAGGAGGGGGGGGGGGTGGGGAAAGGGGAGTCTTATTTTTTTCCCAGATCAGAAACTGTGAAAAATTTTTAAAGGTTTCCCCCAAAAATTTTTCGGTAAGAAGCAGGGGAAAAAATTTTTACCCTTTTTTCCACCGTAAGTGTTACTGACCCTAATTTTGGGAAAATTTTTAAAAAAGGGGGGTAAATTTTTAAAAATTTGGGGGTTCGAAATTTTTTTGAAAACGAAACGAAAAATAAACCCGGGGAAAAAGCCCCATAAAAAGGGGGGCAAGGACTTTTGGGGGGTTTTTTACCAAAAGAAACGTAAATAAAGATTAATTTTTAGAGGTGATTTAAAAAAAAATAAAACATCTAATTGCCACGAGCGCTCACGACAAAATTTTTATCCCGAGGGGAAAATAACGTCCAGTAGAGGTTTTAAAATAAAAACAATTTCTAAACTGTTTTCCCCCCCGCCCAAACGTGAACACATTTGAGATGAGCGCAATTTTTAAAAAAAATTTTTAAAAATTTCAATCCCCGCGCCCTTGGGGTTTTCCCAGCGCCACCAATCTTAAAAAGTTTTTGGGGGTTTTGGAAATAAAAAAAAAATAAAAAAATTTTTGAGGGGAGGTTTCGTAAAACTTTTTACCATGGTTTAAAAAAAAGGGTTTTCCCCCGTAAACCCTTTCCCAAAGGGGTCCAATATTGCGATTTTGTGGGAGATTTTTTTCTATAGAAAAAAGGGCTTAAATAAGTAAAAACCGGGGGGTCAATATATTCTAATCATTATTGATGTTTTTCAAAGTATGCGTGGTTTTAAAACCTCTTAAAACAAAAGGGGGCGCGGGACATCACCGGGCTATAAAAAAATTTTTAAGAAAGGACCCCCCCCTTTTTGATTCAGCCCGGGAAAAGGGGGAGGAATTTTTAAAAATTTTAAATTTAGAACATTTTTAAAAAAAAGGGGGGTTTTTTTTTTTCTTTGCAAAAACCGGTAAAAAGGGGGGCCCGCGTGGAGCGTTTAAAATCGCACACTGAAAACTAAAAGGGGGAAAAATTTTTACCCCATTCAACACCCCAAAAAAACGTCGATGTTTTGGCAAGCTATTTTAAAATTATAACGCTATTTGGTTCATTCGCCCTATAGGAATCCCCCCGGGGTTCGGAAAAGGGCCTATTAAACTATTTAAAATTTTTTTTCGCCCCAAAAACGGTGGGCAAAAATTTAAAAATTTGGGAAAAAAATTTGTTAAAAGGGGGCGATCAGTGCGCATAAGTAAAGAAAAAATGATTTTTTTAAAAGGATACGAGCTTTTTTTTCACAGAAATATTTAGCTTTTTTAAAAATAACTCCTGGGATTTCCCCCAAAACCGGGGCTTTCGTTACAGGATTCCCCGGGGGGCCTTTTGAGGGACTTTTTTATAACTACGAATAGTTCGTTTTCTCGCCCCAAAATTTTTTTCAAATAAAAAAAAAGTACAAGTAAGCGAATTGGGGGGCCCCATTCAACATCATCTGGTCAAGTGGAAAGGATAGACAGTTTTTTTAAAAGGGGGGGGGCTCCCGTCTCTTTAAAAAAAAAATTTAGTCATTTATTACACTGCCGTGGGGTTCGGCCCCCAATATTCGAGAAAATCCCCCTTTAAATATACTAAAAATTTTTCACTTTCCAACGGCTAGAACAAAAAACCGGGGGGGAGGGGGGACTAGCGAATTCCCCTTTTCCCGGGGGTTTTTTAAAACCCCGAAAAACTTTTTTTCCAAAGATAAAGAATTGAGGGAAAAATCGTGGGGGACCCAGTGGGGGGGTTTTCCCCTTTTCCCCAACAAATTTTCACCCCCTTTTTTGGACTTTATAAAAAAATTTAAAAAATTCTATAAAGTAAAAGGAGATCTGGGGTTTTTTAAAAAATCCGAATTTAAAAGGGAAAATTTTTCGCGATCAAAAAATTTTGGGCTGAGATTAAAAAAAAAAAGGGGCCCCGGGCCCCCGAAAAATCCCCATAAAAACCCAATTTTAAAAAAACAATTTCTTTTTCGGGGCGAAAAAAAAATTTAAATAAAATTTCCCTGTTCGTCTAAATTTGGGCATCAAAGCAAATTTTAAAAACCCTTCAAAAAAACTCCCCAAAACCCAGAGTCATTTTAAATCCCGGGTTAATACACAAAAGGGGGTTTTAAAAGCAGATTTTAAAAGGGGGTTTTTTGCGCCCAAAACGTAAACTTTCCCGGCTTGGTTCAATCGAAAGGGGAACCCCGTTTTTTTAAAACAGACTTTTGGGGCCGCAGTTTTTAGGCGACTCTTATTTTAAATGGATTAAATTTTTCAGTTCCCCCCCCGCCACCGCGCAAAGGGGGGGGGGGGGGGTTTTTTTTTCCAAAATTCTTTTTTTCCCTTTCGAAAAAATGTAATTTTGATTAAAGCAAGGCAAAACAAAATTTTTGGCAAAAGAGTAAATTTTTTTAAACGGGCCCGTGCCCCCCCTAGGGGTTTTTTACTTTTTTTGAAGAGAAAACTAGATAAAAAGATACGTGACGAAAGAAATTTTTATTTGTTTTAAAAAAGGGGAGAAAAGAGAAAACATTGGTCCCCTCTATCACGCCAGTTATAAAAGCAACGGGGACCGGTCTCGGCGCGTTTTTGGGGGGGATTATTTTTGGGTTTTGTCAAACCGTTTTTTATGAGGGGGGCGAAAGCTTTTTGGGGAAAAAACGTTTTCAACAGGTTTTTGCATATTTTTCCCACAAACGACACGCAACCCGGGGGAAAAAAAAGGTGATATATTAAAAAAAAACGTCACTCAGGGGGGCGAAAGGGGGTGGCTAAAAAAGGGGGGGAAAAAAACGTAAAACGACTTCATTTTTAAAAAGGGGGGGCCAGACCCCAAAAAGGGGAAAAAAAGAGCTAAAAAAGATATTTTTGATTATTTGGAGTGAAAAAAAAAAACCGATCTTTTCGACGAAAAAGCATTCAAACGGAATTTAAAAAAAAAAAAGTGGTCGAAAAAAAACCCCTCCTTCCGTGGACATGAAACCCCAGTTGGATTTTTTTGCCCCGGGGACGGCGGGGTATTTTTTGGGGCCCCTCTTCGATTAAATTATATCTTTGTTTTTTTCCCGGGGGGGGACGGGACCCCGGTCGCAGGCACAAAAAACGGCTGCGTCAACCCAAATTGTTTTAAAAATTTTTTTTTTCAGTCAAATCAAAATTTTCTCTCAAGAAACCCCCTATTCAACCTCGACAGACAAAAAAAAGCCCACAGGGGCTTATTTTGGACTTTAATAATTCCCCCGGGGGGGGACGCCTCCGAAAAAACCCCCCCCCGGGGGGGTATGTGGGTTTTTTTGGGTTTCCCCCGCCCTAAAAATGAACTCGCCGCATCCACAGAAACAAAGGCTTCGCCCCCGGGTTAATTGTTAAAAAATCCGCGAAATTGGTGGGAAGTTTTCAAAACCCCACATTTTTAAAATTTCACATTTGCTGTTAAAAAATTGTATGTTGCTGTTAAATTAATTCGCAAAAAAAAGGGGTTTTAAAAACTGCCACAGACGCGGACAATTTAAAAACCGACTAGGGGTTTCAAATTTTTTGACCCCCCCCTTTTTTTAAAAACACGTGGAAGTGTCCCCCAAAATTTCACTCGCTAAAAAAGGGCATTTTTCGAAGCCGGCCCAATACCCCCCTAAAACGGGGGACGTAAAGTCTGGCCCCTCCCCAAAAAGGGCCCAAAATTCTGTAAATTTTAAAAAATGTTTTTCAAGGGGTGATCCCTAAAATTTTTTTATTCCAATGGTTTTTAAAAAGGGGGGTTTTGGGGGGATTTTTGGAAAAGAATCTTTTTCCAACGATTCACAGAAACCCCGTCTTTTCGTCCTTTTTAAAAGGGAAAACCAAAACATTTCCCATTTTAAAAAATTTTGACAACGTGGGCACGCCCCCTCGCCTATAACTTGTTTTGGGGGTTGGGCAAACCCCAGAAAAAGGCCATTTAATCACCGAGACATTTTTCAAAAAGGGGGGGTTTTCTTTTTTGGGGCCCTTCGATTGATCCCGACAGGCAGGAGGGGGCTCGCACACCTTTTTAGAAGGGAAAAAGGAGATTTGGGTTTTCAGTTCAAGACAGACCTTGACACCGCCATAACCTTTTGTTTTCCCTTTTAGTACGAGGGGACGGTGTCTATAGTTTTTAAAAATCGGGGGGGAAAAATTTAAAATTTTTAACACCATAAATTTTCCCACAAATGACACACTGCTGGGGGGGAAAAAATTTAAACCATAAAGGGACTTTCCCTTTTGGACCAAAAACCCAAAATTTTCACTCGTCCCCCCTTTTTTGTGGTCAATTTAGACCCTAAACCCCAAACCCCCGGGCCCCCCTTTTGGGGGTTTTTAAATTTTTTCCCCAAATTTGGGGGTATTTTAATACTGGGGAGACGACCGGGCTTAGCAAAAAGACAAACCCTTTTAAAAAAAAACTCGAAACATGGAGGTACAACCGCAAAGACCCCCCGGCATAGCCCCCCCGGGGTGTGCGGGCAGTTTTGGGCTGTCTTTTTTGCCGTTGCCAAGGACCCCCGGGTGGACCCCTGAGGAGTTTTACAACCTTTCTCAACCGCCACTTTTGTAAGAACGCCCCGGCGGCCGTCACCTGGTTTTAAAAACGTCGTTTGGGCCCCCTTTGTCCAAGATGTACTGCGGGGGGCGCAGCGGGGTTTCCCGGGAAATTAGTAAAAAGGGGAAACCTATAAATTTTTAATCATTTGTTTTTAAATTTTCGACTTTAACATCATATCATGGGGGCCCTTTGATTTTTCATTTATCGTAAACCGAAAAAGGAGTGGGGGATCCCCCAGCTAGCCATATTTTTTAAATCGCGAGAAAAAATCGCGGGGTTTTCAATTCAATAAAACCCCCGGCTTGTGATCCAAAATTTTGGATGAAAATTTTAAAAAAAAAATTTTGATAAACCCTTTCGTGCCTTACGCAAAAAATAAACAAAAAAGGGAATTTCTTGTCCCGTCTCACGGGGCCCTACATTAAACCCAAAAAGGAGGACTAAAAAAAGCCCTTTTTTTTGATTTGATCAACCAAATTTTTTGGGTGTACCCCCTTTTTCACGCATCACCCCGGCCATTAAAAAAGGGCAAACGTTTTTCACGATTTTTCAATTTCACAGCCCCCAAAAAAATTGGGTAAAAAATTTTTTCCAATCACCGACCGACGACAAACCAGATACTAGTTTTAAAATTTTTGAAAACGTTTTTTTGGTCATAAACAACGCGACACGATGAAGGGGGGTTTTTTGGCAGTTTTAAAAAAGGTGCAGGATGAATCACCCTCGTTGAACCCCAAAATTTTTCTCCCCAAACGACAAACAGAAAAAAAAACGGGGCCCGGTGGGTCTCTTCCCTGACCGCAACTTTACGCTCACGTGATGTTTTCATCAGTTTTAATGCCTAATACTCAACCCCCCCCCCCAAAGGGGAAATTTTTCCCCCCCAAAAAAAACCTTTTGGGACAGTGTGTGCAGACGTGTGTAAACTTCGAGTCCACCCTGGGGGGGGCTTTATCTTTTGGGGAAAAAACTTTTCGGGGTTTGGGAAAATTTTGCGAGTTTATAAAAAAACATTTTAGATTACCTGTCTACGGGCGAAATTTAAAAAAACCCCTGTACAATCTTGAAAAAAAACACACCCAAAAAAAAAAAATATCTAAACCCCCCAAAGTTCACGTTCTAGACAAAAACGCTCACCTCCAAAAAAATTTTTTAGCCCCCCCCTTTCCCATCCCCCCTTTTTTATACCCTTTACTCTATACGATCTTTGTAATTTTTTTTAAAAATAATAAAAATTTTAAAATGTATTTTTTTTTTTTAAATTAAATTTTTTTAAAAAATTTATTTATTTTTTTATTTATTTGTAATATTACCCCCCCATTTAAATATTTTTTGTAAGAAACGTTAAAAAATATCAATTTTTATTAAAAAAAATAAACTAAAAACAAATTTCAATTCATTTCACTTTTTTAAAAAAAAAATTTCGTCAATCATAAATAAAAACGTAAAAAAAAATCCCACCTACGGGGGGTCCAGAACCACTCCTGACGCGACCACACTATTGAAAGTCATAGTCACAGGGACCAACAGCCCAATAAATCAATCGGATTACGTCACAATACTATAGCAAAACCCACCTACAAAGTCCAACAGGCTGACGTCCCGGGGACCCCTTAAAATCAATAAAACTGGCAGGGAGACCCAATAAAACTCACCATTTTTGAATAATTTGCGACCCCCAAAACGGGCGTCCAACGTCCCCCATACAACACACAGGCTGACCCACTCATGACGTCACTAAAACCTGGCGTACTCACAAAGCAGTCAATATTATTTTAATAACTTTACGTAAAATCGGAATACCGGGGCTTACTACTTTCCCCCCCAGAACCCAAATTTAGACCGACCACATATTTTTAAACTCCCTAGTCCAGGTGACCAACAAAAAAACAAAAATCAGATGACGCACAAAAATTAGCTTTCCTACCCACACGTCCAAAAGCTGAGTCAGGGCTGACCTTATCAATAAAACTTTTGGGAGGCTTTCCCAATAAACGTCACCAAAATTTTTTTTAATTTTTAAAAAAACCCCCAATTTTAAAGGGGACTCCATATGCGGGAAATCCCCCATAAACACAGTCTTTCATCAATCAGGATGACGCCCCAATATATAGCATACCAACCACACGTCCAACCCGGCTGACTTTAGGGGGGGGCCTTTCTCATGACGTCACTAAAACCTTTGGGGGCACTCACAGACGCAGTCAATATTAATTTTTTAACAGTGCGAAAATTTTTGGGGGTACCAGCCCCCCTTTTTTTCTTTAAGAGAAAAGTATCTTAAGTGGGCCCTACTTTTTTGATAGACTGAAAAATAACCAACGCCAATGACGGGAAACGGGGTTTTGGTTCTCGGGGTTGTTGTACGGGGGTTTGGGGGACCTAAATGGTTTTTCCCCCTCAGCCCAAAAAAAAAATTTTTTTTAAATGTATTTTTAAAAAAAAAAAATTAAGGGCCCGTGTGGGGGGAAAGGGGTTTGGGGGGAAATTTTTAAAAATACAAAATAATAAAAAAAACTACATTTTTTGTGTGGTACCAAAAAAACTATAAAAGCTTAAAAAATTTAACTCCAGGAAATGAGGAAGGGGTGGGAGTTTTAAAAAACAAATTTTTGGGGTGGT
>JBCFYV010001341.1:0-41242 GCA_039000515.1 Timema cristinae | reverse complement strand
CCCACTCCCAGTTCACCCGAGTGAGACTCTAACCTCGATCTCCCCAGCTTCGGAAGTCTAGCTAAACACGAAACTAGCGCGTTAGCTAACTACGCCACCTAGGCGGGTTCTGTGTATTTTGAGAACACGCGTGACTAAACGCTTGTATAAAAGAACCTTTAAAACTAGAAAATGCACAACATCCAGTCCCCGGCCGTTAATTCATCAATGTGAAAATATAAACCCTCATTTCACCAATGATAATTTTTTTCCGGCCATTCCAGGAATGGAACCCGGTACCCTTAACTCAGCAGATAGACACGCTACTAACTGAGCTAAGGTGCCCGATCAATGTTATTGTTGATGGCTCTTAAAGAAGAATAACTTCTTTTAGGTGTAAGTTTTTAAAATATTTGAAACAAACGTTAGTACAGGATTAATCCAGGCATAGCTAGCTCATTCTTCACCAATGGGCGAGCAAGAAAGTTAACAACGGTCGTAAGTCATTTAAACGACTTCTCACGTTAACGACAGTAAAGAAAAACAAACTATACTTGTTTTTTAAACGATATTGGCAGATAAAAACGTTACAACACAGCTGGGAGTGAATTCGCTTGTTTGCGTATTTCGGGGGCGTCCCATGACCACATTTTCAGAGGAGGCACGGTTTGGGGACACTTTGTTTCGTTTCAGGGGCTCACTAAAACAAATTATAATTGAATGGTTTCAAACGAAAAGTCGCAAATGATCTGCGTGTGGAAACTCGTTCGTGAGATTGAGGAGTGTGAGACGTTACCACACCTTTGTGTGTGTGTGAATTATTTAGGTTTGCGTTAAATTAATCTCTAGTTCTCATATTACGTAATTCCTGTGTATGTTAACTCTATTATTTTATTTATTTAGCACCGCGTCTTACCGGTGGTGACCGGGCGGTCTAGGGTTAAGGGTTCAGGCTTCTGTGCTGGGGGTCCGGGGTTCAATCCTCGGTCCCGGTACAGATTTATCTGATTACCAAACCCTTCCTTCACTTCTGACAAGACTTGTATTAATCACAACTTGTGAATGTGGGGAATGCCAGGCCTCCACCGTAGTTCGGATCCCACGTTAAACTGTAGGTCCTCCATTTCATCTCACAATCACCCTACCATTATACATTAGTGTAAGTACGTATAACATGAACGGGTAGTAAGACGCGGTGCTAATAATAATAATAATAATAATAATAATAATAATAATGATGATGTTGATATTAGCATGTGCAGAAAACTAAACTCTATGTTGCTACTGGAGAAATATTTTATATATTTCGGCCAAAAGATTGTAATGCTATAAAAACTGTAAGATTACTCGCGCCCCTTTCTGCCGCACCTTAAAGTCAAATCTTCTTCTTTCGAAAACGTGTTTTAGGGATTATCCTTTATGCACTAGTGACTTGTATAGCAGGGGGATGAATTTATGTGTTTGTTTTTTACATGAAGAAGTATTTCCTCTGGCAATTTGTTTTGAGGCACATGTTTACATCTCTTGTCTTATATATCTATATATAAAATGTGATCAAAACATGGAGAACTATAAAATGCAGCTTTTGATGTGATCAGCATGAGCGCTGAAGACTTTCACAGCTCCGACAACTTTACTGGATTGCTCAATAACCGAAATAGATATGGAGGAGAAACAGTTTCTTGGCTAAAAATAAGAAACATAAGAATTTCTGAAGAAAACCTCAATAAGATGCAGTCAAAGTAGCCTACCTACACTCATAATGATGACATAGAACACAGCTGAGTAAGTTTCTGTAAACGTCTTAGAGATCACCCCACTCAACTTCATCATGGTGTCTACTGGGTCACAAAAAAAAATTACTATTTGAGAGAGAGGTCATTAAAGTCCCTGAAAAGTCACGAATTTTTAATATTCAAGTGATAAAGTCACGAAAATATTGTTGTTTGAATTTCCTGCGCATCGTAACAATTTCAAGCTATCCACTACCCATGATGCTATGCGCTAATCGCAAGCTTCCTGATTGTTTTAACCATGATACCAAGGACAAGGTTAATATTCACCATCTAGTTAAAGATTAATGTTGCGTGTGAGTGCATTATGCCTATATATGTTTTATATAATGTTTGACAGTTTACAGAAGGAAGTTTGTGGTCAAAAAGTTCACCGAAAAGTCACTAACTTTTGTTTCTCCAACTCAGTAGACACCCTGTTCATAATAATGTGCTGGACATAATGTTTCCAAATGGAAAGCCATTAGCGTCTCTTTGGAAAGATGATTTGTTTCTTTCCTCTTATGTACCATGGTTTTTATAAAACAATTATTTGCAGAACAGCAAATGCCAACGAAGACAATATTGATGATGAATAGGTCTAGTATGGCGATTAACCTTAGTTTAAACTTTCCAAACTATATAAATTATCGTAGTTTTATTCATAGTGTCCTTCCGGATAGTGTTTTGAGGGGGTTATTCCAAATCATTTTCTAGTACACGAGTAAAGATTATGTAGATTTTTTGTAACTATAAACCTTCCTCAGAGATTTTTGGATATATAATTTTGTTTTATCTTTTGATATTCCTTAAATAAAATCTTACTCATTATTAAAATGTATTTTCATTAATTTCATTGGCCATAGTGAAGCAGATCCACCATTCTAATAACTAAAAAATAAGTGTCATTCCAAAATAAATGGTGTCCCAACATTTCTGCACATGTAAATAAAATAAGAATAATGTACAGATTATATATTAATAAACAAATAAAACACTTCTGCAATTTTTATTTCACAAATTTAACTTATAAGTTAAATACCGAAAAATGTTAAATATGTTGTTGGACAACTCTGGCATCAGACCCTCCATTTAGGCCTATTTTTATAAACATACAAACTACAATTAGAATATTATTATAATAAAATTACATCTAAATTATAAACTGGACCATGGTGCCCGAAATTTCAAAACAAAAAATCTATCAATCAGACTTGTTTGGTTGGATCCGAACCAAGTTCTCCTCATCCAGTCAGATTCATCCGCCTCCAGTTTCAGTTGGGGGGATTGCGTAATGTTATTTACCTGGAAAGATTGTGAAGCCGGCAGGTCAAGCAAGACAGGCCCCAAGTTATGTTAGGTAAGTGTTTGTGTTTTTGTCTTGAAGAAAACGTTTCTCGGAAAGTTACACAAAGCCAGAGCAGTATTTAGAAGTTCAATAAACTTCTCAAATGATGTTTTTTTTAAGTAAATGTTTTCCAAAAGTTAGATAAAGGCGCGTGAGAATTGTATTTGGATGTTCAACAAACTTCTTATTTACACTCAAAACATTTTCTTAGATTTTTGGCAGTTAAAAGTAAAATAAAACCTAATGATAATGGATAAATATAGTTTGTAATTTTATTATATAGCTTAGTTTAAAATTTTGAAAATGTCCATATGTACACGCTAAGAGAGCACTTCCCCAAACTTTTCCTAGCTACGTACCCCTTTTGGGGGGCAATGGGTTAAGGTGGGAGTGTAGGGAAAGCGAGATAAGGGCACTGTTTCTACAACAAAACATTATTTCTGGTCAAAATAAATCAAATATTGCTTCAGTAGAAACATAGAGTTTAATCTTCCTCACACGGCGATAAGAGCATCAAAGCCGCGAGAGAAGAATTTAAATGCTTATAAAATACATGAAATCATGTCAAAACCTGCATTGATAGAGTAGCGCCTTAGACCATGCAACCAATAAAACGGGTCGCAGAATGTTAGTTAACGTCTGTGCATAGGTCTAACACTCTTTGTCACTGTCTATTATGTAATCACCGTTTAAGTAACTAACCAGTTGTGACATGCTATTTACCCGGTGAATAATAAACTAAGATTTACATACAATGATTTATTGTGAAATATATAGTTACGAGTCTGTAGGTGGATAGTAATCGAAATATTTCTATACTGGAAAAACGCCCAATGACTTAGAAGCAACGAATAATGATAGGGCTTATTCATCTCGGTGTGAACCTTGATCAACAAGGTGGTGTTTCTATCATGTAGGGTTACCAACTATTCAAGTTGAACCTTCGAAAAATACAAAGAAAACATGTTTTTGTTTTGTTTATTTGTAGACAACGTTTTTACTAAACGTTCGGACTGTCCGCATACATACACTACACCTAATATCATCGCTGAGGGAACTGCAGGTCTTTGGAGGAAAGATTTATCCTCTCTCTCTCTCAGTTAGCTACTGGCCAAATCTCCTCACTCTCAGTTATGCCTGAAGGTGGTGTGCTGGTGTAAGAAGGAGCTACTGGCCAAATCTCCTCGCTCTCAGTTATGTCTGAAGGTGGTGTGCTGAGGTAAGAAGGAGCTACTGGCCAAATCTCCTTGATCTCAGTTATGTCTGGAGGTGGTGTGCTGGTGTAAGAAGGAGCTACTGGCCAAATCTCCTCGCTCTCAGTTATGTCTGAAGGTGGTGTACTGGGGTAAGAAGGAGCTACTGGCCAAATCTCCTCGCTCTCAGTTATGTCTGAAGGTGGTGTGCTGAGGTAAGAAGGAGCTACTGGCCAAATCTCCTCACTCTCAGTTATGTCTGAAGGTGGTGTGCTGGGGTAAGAAGGAGCTACTGGCCAAATCTCCTCACTCTCAGTTATGTCTGGAGGTGGTGTGCTGGGGTAAGAAGGAGCTACTGGCCAAATCTCCTCGCTCTCAGTTATGTCTGGAGGTGGTGTGCTGGGGTAAGAAGGAGCTACTGGCCAAATCTCCTCTCTCTCAGTTATGTCTGAAGGTGGTGTGCTGAGGTAAGAAGGAGCTACTGGCCAAATCTCCTCGCTCTCAGTTATGTCTGAAGGTGGTATGCTGGGGTAAGAAGGAGCTACTGGCCAAATCTCCTCGCTCTCAGTTATGTCTGAAGGTGGTGTGCTGGGGTAAGAAGGAGCTACTGGCAACCTCGACTAACCAGTGCTGCCAAACTTGTCTTATTTTAGCGGAGAGATTGACCACACTAATGAGAGAATGACAGCACTGTTCCAGTGTTCCCCAATAGTAACCGCGTTGAATGTATATATACACTCAACGGTAACCGTGCAGTTACCTCAGCGATGTTATCCAGTCCAGTGTTGGTTGGGACAAGGACACTAGAATTTAGAGGAAATGTTAGGGAAACCCTTTTAAAAAAAAAAAAATCGTATCACTATCAGTCGAGACTCAAACCCAAACCGGAAAGCTTAGTTCACTTATCCAACGATTGGTCTTCTAGTATGTTTGAATACCTTATTAACAACTATATATATATTACCTTATTAACAACTATATATATATATAAAACTCTGACAGTATTTGATAGATCGCCCTTACAGGAGGCCAACTATACGAGCGCGCAAGCAAACTTTTCCCACGTCAGACGCCGCCCCCCCCCCCCCCCCCGTAACATAACCAAGCGATGCCCCTCCCCCCAAATTTTAGGCCGCTGTGCGCGCACTCGTTTGCAACCTTAAGGGCAGGTTTGTTGCCGACTCTTTACATTGCACATCATTAAGCCTCACTTCTTTTTTAAAAAAAAACCTTTTACTTATCAAGTACAGCCATTGGTCTGTTCGCAAAAATGTTCGTGTAAAAATACTTCATCGTTTATATTTCCCGAAAACTCGTTTGGCGGACTGTCAGAGATGCAGGCGTATAACAAGGCCATCCACTATAGAGGTCATAACAACCAGAGGAACATGCAGGCCCACAGCACGAGGTGTCAGACTTCTGTGCTGGGGTCCGGGGTTCAATCCTCAGTCCCGGCACAGATTTAGCTGATTACCAAACCCTTCCTTCACCTCTGACAAGACAACTTGTGAATGTGGGGAATGCCAGGCCTCCACCGTGGTTCGGATCCCACGTTAAACTGTAGGTTCTCCATTTCATCTTACAATCACTCTACCATTACACATTAGCGTAAGTGCGTATAACCCGGACGGGTAGTAAGACGTGGTGATGATGATAATAACAGCTGATACTTAGTGAAGAACATGATAGATGTGCATTTTAAACGGAATATTTTAAGCTGTGGTGGAAGGGAATGAAAGAAAATCCAATTGGTTTTTTTTTCTTTCATTTTTTATAGCAAAACTTTTTTCAAAATAATAATAATAATAATAATTATTATTATCATCAACACCGCGTCTTACTACCCGTATAATATATTTTGAAATAACAAACCACTACTTTAAAAAATAAAAGATATTTCTGAACGTTCGAAAAGCGTCTCAGTATTTCAATAATCTGCCCCCATAAAAATAAATGTATTTTTCTAAATACTTCAAGGTGTACTTGACGACATTAGACACACAAAAAAAAATAAACTGGTTCATATAAAAGGCCGGAAGGCAATAAATGGATCATTAGCTCAATGGCCGGTGATTCCCGGTTTAAGAAATAATTATATCCCGCTCTCACACGTTTCTGAATTATGCATGATGAGAGTCAATACCGCTCTCACTCTCTGCTTGAGAAGAACACCTTAACCACAAAATGTCGGAGTGACCGACCCGCCTCGGTGGCGCAGTTAGCTAACGTGCTAATTTCGTGTAGAGCCAGACAGCCAAGGACGGGGATATCGAGGTTCGAATCTCACAACGAGCAAAGAGAATTTATAATATAAAACCAAATACAGTATATTTCAATGTTTGAATTCAGGCCTAAGATGGCCATTTCGAACACTTCCTATAGTGTTAGGCAACTCCACATTACAGGAGTACAAACATTGACTCTAACTTGAAAACATCTAGTTTGGTGGCCACATGGTTTAAGGCATGGGTCTTCTTCAATCCATGGCCCGCGGTAACATTTTTTGCTGCCCAATGGCTGATGAAATATATACATTTGTTTCAAGAGAAAAAATGACAATTTACATAATCGACTAATAAAATAAATACGCATTTCACGTTATGATATTTTATAAACAAATTTTACTTTTCGCGTGAAGAAAAATATTGCGTTTTTAGTACAAATATATTTTTAACTGTCAAATGACAACTCTAGTCGACAAGACTAATCGTTCCACCTCCTGCTGAGAAACAGAGAACATACTTCACGAGAAATCCTAATCCCTAGTGTGAGGATAAGAATGAGTTAATACGAATATTTTAATATTCATTCAATCCTAATATTGTGGGTGCAGTATTGCGGCCCGCAAGCCAACAAAGGACAGAAACTTTGGCCCTTGGAAATAAAAAGGTTGTATACCCCTGGTCTAAGGTGTAGAATGACCTACTGATGACGGGGTGATAGAGGCTCGACTCCCGTTTGGGTCAACTGAGGTTTTTTTTCCCTAAATAGTTTTCCACACTTCCTCCATGCAAATTCAAGTGCATTTAATCTAAATTCAACTTTTCTCGTCCCTAACACATTAGCTTAAATCAATATACATGCGAATCTTCCGAACGTAAAACAAGACGCAGTGCACACCAAATCAAAGCGAAGTTATAAAAATAAATGATGGTTATGTGAGGGGAAACACAGACAGCGAGTGTTTTAAAAATGGCGTCTCGGAGGTATTTTATTGCCCACATCCAATATGCGAGCTAAGAACGCACATTTATATTTCACACATGTACACAGCACACCCATCTTGCTGCTGATAATATGTTTGATGACGTGATTTGTGGCCATTAAAAATGGCGGTCGTGGGAGGTCGACTGAAACATCAGCGTGTTGTATTCATTTAGAACGGATTGTTATAAACTGTGCTTCACTAAATTGTATGTTATATTAGTTGTGCGCTTCATTGGTTACTTTAACTATATGATTTAAGAAATCGTGAAACCATTTTAGAAATACACTATAGAGTCGCGATTATCCGGCCTAAAGTAGCGGCATTCTGGGCCCGATAATACGGAATCCAAGAGTAAATCATTTTCAGTATTGGTTTACCTCATGTAGCTACACCTCCCTTTACACATCTTCTGTTTCCAGCCATATCAAAACAGTGCTGCTATCTACACCTCCCTTGCCACATCTTCTGTTTCCAGCCATATATAAACCAGTGCTGCTATCTACACCTCCCTTGACACATCTTCTGTTTCCAGCCATATATAAACAGTGATGCTATCTACACCTCCCTTGACATAGCTTCTGTTTCCAGTCATATCAAAACAGTGCTGCTATCTACACCTCCCTTGACACATCTTCTGTTTCCAGCCATATATAAACAGTGATGCTATCTACACCTCCCTTGACATAGCTTCTGTTTCCAGCCATATATAGACAGTGCTGCTATCTACACCTCCCTTGACACATCTTCTTTTTCCAACCATATAAAACAGTGCTGCTATATACACCTTCCTTGACACATCTTCTGTTTCCAGCCATATAAAAACAGTGCCGCTATCTGTACCTCCCTTGATACATCTTCTGTTTCCAGCCATATATAAACCAGTGCCGCTATCTGTACCTCCCTTGATACATCTTCTTGTTTCCAGCCATATCAAAACAATGCTGCTATCTACACCTCCCTTGACACAGCTTCTGTTTCCAGCCATATCAAAACAGTGCTGCTATCTACACCTTCCTTGACACATCTTCTGTTTCCAGCCATATCAAACCAGTGCTGCTATCTACACCTCCCTTGACACATCTTCTGTTTCCAGCCATATATAAACAGTGATGCTATCTACACCTCCCTTGACATAGCTTCTGTTTCCAGTCATATCAAAACAGTGCTGCTATCTACACCTCCCTTGACACATCTTCTGTTTCCAGCCATATATAAACCAGTGCTGCTATCTACACCTCCCTTGACACAGCTTCTGTTTCCAGCCACATCAAAACAGTGCTGCTATCTACTCCAACCAATAGTAATGTATTATATGCTAACCACATACGTAATAGTTAGGCTTTGCTGTCTTCAATGTAACAGTTGTAAGACGTTTGCGATATATTTTTTAAATTAATTCCTAATGGATATGTACCGGTTTGTTTATTTTAAAACACACTTGTTAACATAGGGCCGGATAATACGGAGGGAAGGATAATCGCGACTCTATAGTGTATTCAGAATTTTCAAAAAATATCCTTTCAGTAAACTACCCTTCAATGATTTTTTGCCCAAAAGACAATGATACGATACAATGCTTTTTGTCATGCCAAACAAATCCTAGATACGCATTTTAAACAAAATCGTTAGAGACATTGTCGAAAAATTTGAGATTCTAAAAAAATATTTGCCAATAAACTACCTTTAATTTGAAAGTTAGGGTAATTTTTTTTTTTTTTAAGTAACAAAACAGACAACATCTAAATATTAAGTATGAACAGAATTCATCAAACCGTTTCAGATAAATACCCAGAGACAGACGGAATAGTTAAAAAACCTCTTTTTGGTTCAGGTTCACATAGTACTTAAGATTCACCATCATCTAGAGTTGGAGTTTTTTCACGATCACAATAATTTCTCTTGATATTAGAAAGAAAATAAAACGCAGAATAATGAGGAAATATTAATGTGAAAATATGCCACGCTTGGCATCTTTCTAACTGCACGAGCTATCAGGATAATAACACTAACGGGTTAGGGACGAGGAATATAACTACTACGAGGTGTTCTGTCTTTCGGCAGGCCCATTGGGTTTGCTAATCAATACCATGATCACGGTTCTAGATTATTACATGTGCTGCATGCCTTGCCCACCGCAATCTACGAGACTTGAATTATTCTAACAACGTCTTGTGATGAGTACAGGGTATGTGGCTCACCATTATGTAACCTCATACACTATCCTGTATACTAATCCCTTTTAGGACCTAATACCTTCCTAAGCACCCTGTTTTAAAACACCTTAAAGTTATTTCCGTCATGTGCTGTAAGAGACCACGTTTCACACCCAGAGAGAACAACCGGTAAAGTTATTCTATTGTTTTGTAAATTCTAGTTTTACTCTCCTTGAAAGCAGGCGAGAGGTCACTACTCTTAATGGATGGTTAAACAATTATAATTATTGTTGTGTAACAACAACAAAACTTATCTTCAACTTCAGCTTCAGCTTTTCTTCGCACGTTTCAAGCTTAGTTTCGTATTTAAAAAGTTGACCTTGACCACTCTTACTCAATGTTCGAGTAGATCACACGTTGAAATGATAGAACATGACCAATGACGATAACCAATACGGTAAACAGACGAAGGAGTTGATAGTCAATATGTTTTGATCAAGACAACTAAATAAAATGTTTTAGAGAATTATATCCGCTCCCCCCCTTTTTTCACGCTTTTGTAGTGTTGTTATACTCTCAAATTATCAACTACTCCCTTCTTTAAACTAACGGGGATGCAATTCTTCTATCTACCCACCTTATCAATACTCCTCATAGGTTACCTGGTGGTCTAGGGGTAAGGTGTCAGACTTCTGTGTTGGGGGTCCGGAGTTCAATCCTCGGTCCCGGCACAGATTTATCTGATTACCAAACCCTTCCTTCACCTCTGACAAGACATCTTGTGAATGTGTGGAATGCCAGGCCTCCACCGTGGTTCGGATCACACGTTAAACTGTAGGTCCTTCATTTCATCTCACAATCACTCTATCATTACACATTAGCGTAAGTGCGTATAACCCGAACGGGTAGTAAGACGCGGTACTAGATATATCAAACTAGTATTTTTTATGAATTAATAAAAACACTAACATAATGGTTATGTGTCCTTTATTACGTTTGAATAAAGTTTGACCATAGTTTGGTAAAACCCTCGTGTTTCTTTGGACATCTTCGTTACCTAATTTATCTTCTCCGCGGGTTGATAGCTCCTGCGCCACGGGTGTCTTAACATGTACGCAGGGAAGTTGTGTTCATGTTAGAGATAAAAAAGAACACAAACCATTCAGAGCCCGAATCAACATCCGGTTAAAACTTGATTCACACGTTTGTCGAAAATAGAAAGCAGAATCTGAGCAGTAATTCACACTCGTTGTATGTTGACCCATGATGCATTGCAACTTTAAACAACTGATTATCAACATATTTTATCTCCTAGTAGACAAACATATATTCTAGATCATTCTCCCGATGTATGTTTTCAAATTATAACGCTGTGTCGGGGCTCAATACAATACATCGATACAAGCTTTACATTAACGGGTTATTACAAATCTCCTCACAACGGACAACGGAGCTGTCTGCTCGCTTCTAGCTCTACAGCGCATGCGCACTCCTGTGAGATGGTTGGTTCTGAGATTTGATTGGTTATACTGTGCCGAACATCTTGGGCAGAGCGGGCAACGTGGAAACGAGTTGAACTTCATCAGAAAAGCTTGCGCCGATTAAGCGTAAATCTTGCGATTGGCTTAAGAGCTCGTCACGTGACCACGTTTCTGTTCTGCGCTAGTTAAAAATGGAGGTGCTAATGACCCACTCACAGGATCTGTTGTGCGAGTTAGTATCACAACATCCATGTTCATACTATTTCAAACATCCGAAGCACAAGGGACATGTATACATGACCATTAACTAAACTATTGTCGACCTCGGGGTTTTTGGGGTAAAGTGATCGACTCAGGACCCGATGTCCGTGGGTTCTAACCCAGCTGGGGTCGACGGATTTTTCTTGAGCGATAAAAATCTGTAGCACAACCTGCTTTGGAGGGAAATTATAGTCGTCAGTCCCATGTCGATTGTGGCTTGTAAAATAACCCTGGAAGTTATGTAAAAATATATTTCCCAACAAAATTGGTAGACTATTTCGCTCTCACTCATAGAAATTCTTGAGTGCTGATATAATCAGTCGGTTTAGAAAGTGCATTTTAAATACCACAAAAAAAAAGTAGAATGACTAAACATCTTTAAGAAATTAGACCAATTATTATATATTATTGTATCATTCCATGACCAAGGAAGCTTTCAACAAGAAGAGGTTACTGCTGACCAGAAAGTTGTGCTTGGAGCTGAGGAAGAAACAAATTAAATGCTACATTTGGAGCATCGCGCTGTATGGAGCAGAAACTTGGATGCTTAGGAAGATGTTAAAGAAATAATTGAAGAGATTTGAAATGTGGAGCTGGAGAAGACTTGAGAAGATCAGTTGAACAGACAGGGTGACAAATGAACAAGTTCTAAGAAGAGTGGGTGAGAAGATCAGGTGGACAGACAGGGGGACAAATGAACAAGTCCTAAGAAGAGTGGGTAAGAAGATCAGGTGGACAGACAGGGGGAAAATGAACAAGTCCTAAGAAGAGTGGTGAGAAGATCAGGAGGACAGACAGGGGGACAAATGAACAAGTCCTAAGAAGAGTGGTGAGAAGATCAGGTGGACAGACAGGGGGACAAATGAACAAGTCCTGAGAAGAGTGGGTGAGAAGATCAGGTGGACAGACAGGGGGACAAATGAACAAGTCCTAAGAAGAGTGGGTGAGAAGATCAGGTGGACAGACAGGGGGACAAATGAACAAGTCCTAAGAAGAGTGGGTGAGAAGATCAGGTGGACAGACAGGGGGACAAATGAACAAGTCCTAAGAAGAGTGGGTGAGAAGATCAGGTGGACAGACAGGGGGACAAATGAACAAGTCCTGAGAAGAGTGGGTGAGAAGAGTGGGTGAGAAGAGAACCATTTTGGATGTGATTCTTCGGTACAAAGCAAACTCAACAGATCCTTAGGAGGAACTGTCTTCTGTATGACGTCATAGAAGGAAAGGTTGAGGGAAAGAGGAGCTTAGGAAGGAGAAGGATTCAAATATTGTACGAATTAAAGGAGCTGAAGAAGGAGACAGAGGACAGGGTGCATTACCATTCTAAGTTCACAACAAAAGGAATGGACCTGTCGTAAGAGAAACACAAAATTGTAATAATAATAATAATTCATGACGAACAAATCGTTTTAAACCGAATTGTTACATTATTAACTGGAGCCTCGCACTCTTTCAAAAAACCGGTCCGTGCAGCTGTTATGTAAAGCAACATTGAATAGAATAATGAGCGCGATTTGTATTTTATAATCTGGTTCTCTCGAAGTTGGAAGGCTCCAAAACCAGAAATATCCAGTTATACTCGTCCCGGTTAAAACTAAATAACCTTTTAGAGTCGCGAGATCCTCTCTGGTGGCCGCATGGTTTGTTTAACGCGCTACTCTCGTGTTGGACTAAACTGCCTAAGACGGGGAACTCTGGGTTCAGTCCCGGTTGGGTCTACTGAGGATGATTTTTCCCTAAGTGGTTTCCCATTCTTCTTCTACGCAAATGCGGGTAGATTCTTTCTAAAATGCTTCCTTCCTCATCTCTACTCCATTAGAGTAATTAATAATTATCATATAATTGTGTTATGGGTATAACCTGAGCAGGTAGTAAGACGCTGTGAGATTTTTTTAAATATATAATACAGTTTTATATCATATACACTTGTGACCTCCTCTAAGGTATAGTGGTCATAGCGCCCAGCTAAAGATCTAAGAGGTCCCGGGTTCAATCCCCACCACTTACAAAATGTATCTGTAAGTAGCAGCTCCCGTTTATAAAACTGAGAATAATGGCCGGAGGTCTCGTTCTGATAAATCGTGCCGGGAGCGAGGATTGAACCCCGGACCCCGGGAATGATTAGTAATTTGATTATTTATATAATAGTTTATTTGTTGTTTATTGCTATATTGTAACACCGCCCTTAATTCCCAACTAACTAAGGCTGGTGCACAACAAAATCAAGAATAAATAAAAAGGGATATAATAATTGCAGAGAAGCCGATAGGATAATCACAAAGTAAATAGGCCGTACTAAGGTCTATTCATTTTCTGTTTACCTGAACTCACTCTTCAACTATGTTGTAATGTGGATAATTATATGCACCTTGGTTACCGGCGAGAAGGATATAACATGAATATTTGATATAAAGAAATATTTCAGAAAATAACATTTTATGTATTGAAATTGAATAGAGAGAGATTAAATATTGAACAGTATTAAAAATTTGCATGTATAAATATAAGTGAATATTACAACAAAAACAATAGTTGCGGGCAATTTATTACCGAAATCGGTAAGTTACTAACATTTCTTCCTTAATGGCAATACCAAACCTCTCAAGCCAAACAGGCTATAGGTTACTCATAAATCCCTAACTTTCTTATAAAGATTTTCAAGCCAGACAGGGTATAAGATACTAACATTTCAAAATTCTACGTCTTGTAAAAATTGACAAATTTAATACCCTGCGAACTCAGATGGGTTTTACGTTACACAAAACTAAACTGAAGATAAACGTTCTTGAAAATGTCGTATCTAAAAGGATTAAAGTAATGCGTGATATCCCTACGAAGCTTATGTTTCATAGTTGTAAAGATATTAAATTTAAATATTAATTTGCCAAACAGAATTTCAACATACAACAGCCAAAAGGGAATTTCGTACCTTTTAAAAACATCCCGGACACCTATGTGTGTCCGAGGACCTGATCCTAACAAGAGTAGTTCGTCCATCTGGACTACACCATTATATACAAAATTATTCTAGCTCAGAGAGGGGGAAGAGGGGTAAACAAAACACAGGCAAACACAAAACAATGCAGAGAGGGAGGGGATAAATAGACGACGGTAGAATAGCGTAGCAACTGGTAGATTGTTCTAGACCAAATGTTTTAACACATCACCACCTTCTTGCGCGTGCGCGCCACAATTTTCCCAACATGCCCCGCGATAATGCACAGTTCAGTCTTGCATGATTTTCACTCGCTTAGTTGGTCAGTTAAATTCATTGCGGCATGTTATTTCTATGCGGGGAGTACATTAGTGAGTTGAAGTTGCTGAATGGGGCAACGGTGAGTTTACTCGTTTTAATTCCAATAGTGTCCAGTCTTGCTTTTATTTACTAACCGTTGTATATTTACGGTAATAAACGCTACAATATATTTTGGTTCAATTAATGACCATATTAGCTGAAAAGATTTGTTGTGTTTTTAGTTGTTTTTTTGCTATGCTATGAAGTTGAATAAATATGTTTATATATGAGGTTGGAAAAATAATAAAATAAATGTTCAAGAACACATACACACATATATATATATATATACACACACAAGATGTACTATAACATGTGGGACCTACTTCAGCGGTGAACAGGAGACACAAAAAAGATTAAAATGTTAATATCCACATGTGCCCCATTTGACCTTGTTTCTGAGCTATGGTCATGTTTGTACGCCAGTAAAATGGAGCTGCTTGACATTATATAAAGTAATCAAGATGCTCACCTTCAACTTACAGTCGTCGTGTTTTTATAAAACAACACCAGGTGTTTGTCGGATTCGTTGGCAGACTTCTTGTAGACATTGAAAGGTGTTTCAATGTTGACAACGGGTGTTGAGCAAACAATTTTATTTTATTTTAGCGCCGCGTCTTACTACCCGCTCGTGTTATACGCTTATTTACTAATTACGCCAATGGTTTTAGGGACTAGGAAGGTTAAATTTTAGGATGTGGACCTGTATTTGCGTGGAGGGAGAGTTGAAACCCATTTTATAAACTACCACACTAAGTACCACATGACCTAGATTCAAACCTCAATAATCTCCCCGTCATCGTCAATCTAGTCTACTGTGAGAGTAGCGCCTTAGACCACGTGGCCACAGAGTCTGGGTAGCTAGATGTCGAGACAGAAGGTCCTGTACGAACTATCTATTTGTCAGGCAATCGTTCGTCCAAGAAACGTTTGTTTTCTCGCTAAACTGTGACTGTAACTCGGAAACAAGGTCAAATGGGGCACATGCTCATATTAACTTTTTTCATGGTTTTTATGTCTCATGTTCACCTTGAGGCAGGCCCCACATGTTACGGTACACCCTGTATATACCGGTTAAAGCATTTAAACTAAAAGACACCAAAATATCCTGAAAACGGAGCATTTTAGAAAAAAATTGTTTAGAACAAAAGTTTTTTTTAGGGTGAAAGAGAACAGACCCGGTTATTTTTGGTTTGGTGGGCATCTTAAAGATTATTTCAAGGTTAATTTTTTTTAATGTAAACCAAAAAATATTTGTGACGGCATTTTATTCAACACAAAAAAAAAACTTTTTCTGAAACATTTTTCATTTGACAAAGTTTTGAAGATAACTTATTTTAAACCTGAATTTCCTTATAACAATTTTTATTCAATAACTTTTTGGTCCATTATAAGTGCATCGATGTTATCTTAATGAACATAATTTTGAACATTTATTAAAAGTGTTTTTATAAACATATCGCATTTAACATAATAAAGAAAAAAACATAATGTAATAAGAAGTGCATTTAAAAAAAACCAAAGTTGACCTTTAAACAGCCCTGAAGGTGTCCACTAAATCAAAAATAACCAGTTCTTTTCTCTTCCCACCTCTAAAACAAAAAACAACTTCTGTTCGAAGAATTAATGTCTCGTTTTCGGGATATTTTGGTGTCTCAACTTAAATGCCTCAACTGATATAGTATTGATGGTAAAATAAATTAGGATTATGCCGCAGCTAAACCAAACTATTTATTTTTGTGTGTCATATTTTACTGCATTAATACCGTAACCAGTTAAGATCAAGAGAAAATGTTGCATTTTAATAAATATTAGTTTATATATGAAAATATGTAAATGTTGATTTACTGTGAAGGTATCCGCACCGCTGGACACGTGGTCTAAATCTAAATTTAATTCAGTCTGATGCCAGGCCTCCACCGTGGTTCGGATCCCACGTTAAACTGTAGGTCCTCCATTTCATCTCACAATCACCCTACCATTACACATTAGGGTAAGTTCATATAACCCGAACGGGTAGTAAGACGCGGTGCTAACAATAATAATAATAATAATAATAATAATAATTCAGTCTGATAACATAGTGACATAGAGAGATCAGGGTTCTAATCCCATCGGGTGTAATACGGATGTTTTTATTCCTAAACGGTTTCCCAACCTCCCTCCACACAAATAACTGTACTTATCCTTTATATTTTACTTCCTTTGTCCTTACCATCTTTGCGTAGGCTAATTAATATGTCTGTTACAACCCGAACAGGTGGTGGAAAGAAACTTTGAAAAGAATTTGCTGACGTACAAAATAAATCTGTTTATTTTGATATTAGCTCGGTCACTACAAAGCTTGTCTGATGAATAATAGTCTAGTTAGCAGACTAGGATTAGCGAGTTGTCTCAAATAAGCTCCTAAGAAGTCTTTTTTTAACAAAGAATAAAGAAGTGACACTAATCTAGTGATAAATTACATTTCTACGAATTAAATTTGAATAATTATAGTGTCACAATAGTAAGAGAATGATTTAATAAAGACACAATCTGCGTGTCACTGAGATTTCCAAACATTAGACACGTCATTTAGCTTATTTTGGAAAGAAACATAAGTTAGTTATCAATACAATTTCAATAAAGCAATAAATAGGAGTACTAAAGTAGATTTTAAAGCTTTGTTAACGACATGTATACATACCATAAGCTGAGATAATAGTTATAATTGAAAATTCGTCAGCTGCGCTGTGTTTTGATCAGGTTTTAAGTTAGTTTGGTTTGCCGAGATTTATAATATTGCCCTTCTGTGCTACATCAACTATAGCCCAGTTTGTACTAATTAGTACTAATGTACTAATGTACTAATGTACCGTTGTCCAGGGGACGTTCGAATGTACTGATAGTACATCTCGGTCAGGTGAACTGAGGCTTTTAAAAAAAATTGTTTTCCACTCTCTTTCACGCCAATTCGGGTACATTTCTTCTAAAAATAGCCTTCCTAATCCCTAAAACCATCAGTGTAATTAGTACATAAGCGTATAACCCGAACGGGTAGTAAGACGCTGTGCAAAAACAAACAATAAACAACCTCGGGCAGTAAGTATGTCTAATACTTCAGGTCCAGCCTCGGTATAAATCCGCAGCAGTAGGACAAATCCATATACAGATAGCAAACTAAATCAAATATATTGATTCTTGAACCAAGCCTGGGCTCGAATCGGGCTCCTGTTGAACTAGAGATCAACAGTTGTGACCCCTCAATCGCGGGGAAGGACGTAATCACCTCGAGGACCACCCAAAGCCGGGGAGGGGACTCTTGTAATCGACAAATCTTAGTCACAGCGATGGGTGTTTTCCGTACATGTTTAAAGCTTGACAAAAAAAAACGTATCCCCTTATGTCTAGCACCCGCATTGATGGAAGCGTGATCTAACATCATCATCATCATCATCATCATCATCATCATCATCAACTGTTTCCAATCTGTGGCCCGGTCAGTTTAGTAAAATGCCTTCTTTTTCCTCTATTCTTTTACCATTCTTCCTACTTTAATTGCTTTCATATTTCTTCTCTCACTTGCACACTTTGTGTGTTTCATCTCTTTCTTACCCTCCCTTGCGGTCTTTTTCCATCCTCATTACATGTCCATACCATCTCAGTCTGCTTCTGTTGCCAAACTTGTCTTATATTTGAGGGGAGATTGACCACACTAAAACGAGAGAATGATATCACCGTTTCTCAATAGTAACCATGCAGTTCCCTCAGAGATGATATCCAGTGTACGACACCGCGGAAAAAAGTAGTATTATAAATATGTGTGAAATGTATGTTAGAAAAGATTCATTGAAATATTAAGCCCCTGCTAAGCACCCTGGGGTATTTAGTTCGGATATAGGTCAGAAACCTCAAAGGGAGAAAAGCAGGTAGGTTATTTGTATTACTACCCGCCCGGGATATCCATGTGTTTAGTTACACTAATTAGATGATTATTATTATTATTATTAGCACCACGTCTTACTACCTGTTCAGGTTGTATCCGAATATATGATAGATACTATAATGTGGTAGGGATGAGGTAGGAAGCCTTTAAAAAGTAATCTACCCACATTCGCGTGGAAGGAGAACGGGAAACCATTTTAAGAAAAAATACCCTCAATACCGACCTAAATACCAACCCCGATTTCTCCGTTATCAGCTCGAGGGGGGGGGGGGGGGCGCCCTAAGCCATACGACTATTGAAGCGGGTAAAAGGGGGGGGGGAACTTGGAAAGCGTTGAGGTGTGGTCGCATGGTCTAAGGCGTCATTCTCATGTTAGACTAGACTGCGATGATAGGGAGATCGGGGTTAGAATCCCGGCCGGTTCTACTAAGGGTAGTTTTTCCAAACGGGATTCCTCCCCCCGTTTCAATCCATACAAATGTGGGTACACTTCCTCTTAAGTCAACCTAACTTATTAGCGTAATAATACATATACGTATAAACTGAACCGGTAGTAAGACGTGGTGATAAAAAATAAAAAGCGAGATGATAAAGTGGACAGATTGGATGACTAATGAGGAAGTTATAAAAATGAGTGTTTAAGGAAACTGTTAGGCAGGTGAATCTACCAAGCAAGGCCAACTGTATGGATCACATTGTGAGAACACAACTTACTGAGTGAGGTCATACAGTGCAGGGACTTTATCAATTGTACACTGGACGCTGAACCTTTTTATCCATTAGGCTGACTAGGCACAGTGCCTAGGGCCTACGGACCTTTTTTAAGGCCTTCAATAATTCACTTGAAAAAATCTCAAAATAAGAAGGAAGAAAAACATAGTTTAATTTCTAATATTTATTTTGATATTTGAATGACATAAGTCGTCACGTTTCTCAACACCCTCACACAATGGAGTAGGTCTAGTAGATACTTTCAGTTTTTATGTTTAAACTCCCTTTGTTCTTTGGGGGCTCCGCCCCCTAGCCCCCAGTGCGTTTTCTTTGCAAGTGGATGTAAACTAATGTAATTCCAGAGCCGTTTTTTGATAGGTCTTACCGTTTAGCCACAAGAGACCTCCAAAGAAAGGTCCGCACCGACTTTAAAGTTGCTCCGACATATGAACTTTTTGGGGGGGTTAAAAAAATTATATTTTTTTAGGTTTTTTGGAATTTTCCCGTCTGTTACAGGCTATAAGCTATAAGTTTGTCAAATTTCAAGTTTCTAGCTCATCTGGAAGTGGGTAAACATTAATGTCAGTGAGTGAGTCAGCCATGTGGCTTTATAGAAGTATGAGTATAATGTTCACTTTGAGATATTTTGTATGTGCAAATTTCATAAATTATGTCGTCGATTGTCATTTATTTGTCGCTTAACATGATTTCCTATCGAAAGTAGTGAAAGTGTCGACAATCGTTGTTGCTACAACATTGATCGGAGATATAGAGTTCGTCTTTAAGAAGCTTTTTTCTCATAAAGCACTTGTTCCGAAAATGAAGAGATAGATTCTGAATTTTATGTTTACATTCGGAAAACTTGTTATGAGCTTTCTAAGCTTCATTTTTTTGTGTGTGCGTGCAAACGATGAAATTAGTATCAAAATGAGTAAAAATATCGGAGACACGGGTCTCTAGAATTAAAAGTACCTAGAGCCTACGATGTCTTAAAAAAGCCCTGACTACGTTACACACTATTTACTACCAGCTATGTGCTACGCACGAATATAAACCAGCCTAAAGAAAAAAACGATGTCAAAACTTTAGAAAAAAAAAGTTTAATATTGGAGCCTCCCATTTTTCACAGCCCTTGGGGCCCCCATAGCTCTAGATCAGACCTTGTACAAAAGTTGCGCGTGAAGGATTATTTTACCAACTTAAATGAGTTCACAAATCGATTCCTCAGTTTGATAATCTCAACCCATTTAGAAACATTTAAGCTCATGTCTGGAGGAAGGAAAAACTGATGTCTTAAGTGGCCCTAACAACGCTAGAGTAATCGATCATGTATATTAAATGGCCCTCCTGATGAAACACGATAAGTTGGTGCTATAATCATACTTCATCATCATCAACTATTTCCAGTTGGGTCAGTTTAGTAAAATGACTCTATCTTCCTCTATCCTTCCATCATTCTTCCTCCTTTAATTGCTTTCATTCTTCTCTTCTTACTTGCACACTTTGTTATCTGCTCCCCCCATCTCTCTACTATTTCATGTACTCCCTGTACTCCTTCTCTTTCCCTGATAACTTCATTCCTAATCGTGTTTCTCCTCATGACAGCTAACATGCTCCTCACAAACTTCATTCCTAATCCTGTTTCTCCTCGTGACAGCTAACATGCTCCTCACAAACTTCATTGCCATGTCCTCCACTCTCCTTGTCTCTCTTACATTCACTGTCCTTGTCTCTCTTACATTCACTGTCCTTGTCTCTCTTACATTCACTGTCCTTGTCTCTCTTACATTCACTCTCCTTGTCTCTCTTACATTCACTGTCCTTGTCTCTCTTACATTCACTGTCCTTGTCTCTCTTACATTCACTGTCCTTGTCTCTCTTACATTCACTGTCCTTGTCTCTCTTACATTCACTCTCCTTGTCTCTCTTACATTCACTCTCCTTGTCTCTCTTACATTCACTCTCCTTGTCTCTCTTACATTCACTGTCCTTGTCTCTCTTACATTCACTGTCCTTGTCTCTCTTACATTCACTGTCCTTGTCTCTCTTACATTCACTGTCCTTGTTTCTGCTGTACAAAGTACATCTTGTACAACACTTACTTGTATTTCAAGTTTTCTCGTTTAAATTTATTAAGACAAAAAGTAGAAATATTTGTTCAGTAAACAAACCCCTGCCTGTAGAGTAAAGCTCACAATGTAACATAACGCCAGTGGTATTTAAATCAAGGCAACCAATTGTCCCAGAACTGGTTTCCCATTGGTTGAACACATTAATGCGATTTGAAATATAAAGAGATCAGACAAGTCGGTCACTTGAAGGTTTAATTCATATCCTCATATTAAGTAGCGAATAGTATTTCTCGTTACCCGCTTCGGTGGCCGCATGGTCTAAGGCGCTACTCTCACGGTAAGACTAGACAGCCGATGACGAGGAGATCGAGGTTCGAATCTTGGTCGGATGTACCGAGGATGGTTTTTTCCTAAATGGTTGTCCACGGGAGCAGGCAAAGTGATAGACAACAAAGTGGTCGACACGAGAGGACCAACTGCTAGACAAGCTTTGATATCATCCAATTAAGAGTGGGCTAAGTGACAGAACAGTTAATTCAATACACGCTTGTCCTTGATTTCAAGTTATTTCCACCTACATTCTTACTTTAGCAAACCCTACAAATATATGTCAAGTAGTGTTAGTATGGTTTAACCTACTAAATAACACTGTATGCAAGGTGTAAATATTGTTTGACCTCTTAAATAACACTGTTTGCTAGGTGTAAGTATAGTTTGACCTCCTAAATAACACTTTATGCTAGGTGTAAGTATTGTTTGACCTCCTAAATAACACTGTTTGCTAGGTGTAAGTATTGTTTGACCTCTTAAATAACACTGTATGCAAGGTGTAAGTATTGTTTGACCTCCTAAATAACACTGTGCTAGGTGTAAGTATTGTTTGACCTCCTAAATAACACTGTTTGCTAGGTGTAAGTATAGTTTGACCTCCTAAATAACACTGTATGCTTGGTGTAAGTATTGTTTGACCTCCTAAATAACACTGTTTGCTAGGTGTAAGTATAGTTTGACCTCCTAAATAACACTTTATGCTAGGTGTAAGTATTGTTTGACCTCCTAAATAACACTGTATGCTATGTGTAGGTATTGTTTGACCTCTTAAATAACACTGTATGCAAGGTGTAAGTATTGTTTGACCTCCTAAATAACACTGTGCTAGGTGTAAGTATTGTTTGACCTCCTAAATAACACTGTTTGCTAGGTCTAAGTATTGTTTGACCTCCTAAATAACACTGTTTGCTAGGTTTAAGTATTGTCTGACCTCCTAAATAACACTGTTTGCTAGGTCTAAGTATTGTTTGACCTCCTAAATAACACTATGCTATGTGTAAGTATTGTCTGACCTCCTAAATAACGCTGTTTGCTAGGTCTAAGTATTGTCTGACCTCCTAAATAACGCTGTTTGTCATACGGTCTTATAATGTTTTAGAGTAGCTTGAATAAGAGTAAATGGGTGACCTAGCGGTCTAGGGGTAAGGTGTCAGACTTCTGAGCTGGCGGCCGGGGTTCAATCCTCGGTCCCGGCCCAGATTTATCTGATTACCAAACCCTTCCTTCACCTCTGACAAGACATCTTGTGAATGTGGGGAATGCCAGGCCTCCACCGTGGTTCAAATTCCACGTTAAACTGTAGGTCCTTCATTTCATCTCACAATCACCCTACCATTACACATTAGCGTAAGTGCGTATAACCCGAACGGGTAATAATAATAATAATAATAATAATAGTAATCATTCCGACTGAGTGGATTGGGCTGATAGTTACCACCCTTGTAATTTTTACATCTAACTTTTACACTAATGCGGGATTATTTCATCTTAGCTTAGCTCCTTATTCTAACCCATTAATAAACCTGGTGCTAACACAACATCAACAAAATATTCTTAGCTTCGATGGTTGATGGTCTAAAGCGTCATTCTCAAAATAGACTGGACTGTCAATGACGGGAATATCAGGCTTCAAATCCATCTGGGTGTATGGAGGGTGATATTGCATTAATGGTTTACATTCTCCCTACATTCAAATGAGAGTACATATCTTATAATAACAACATTTCTTCTTTAATCCATTAGTGCAATTAGAATTTTTTTTTTGTAGCACTGTGTCTTACCACCTGTTTGGGTTATACGCTTATTTACTAATTACGTTAATGTGTTGAGAATGAGGAAGATTAAATTTATATATAGTGCAACTGAATTTGCGTGGTGGCAGGGTGGAAAACCTTTTTTTAAGAAAAATCACCCTCACGGTACCTGGCAGAATCGAACCATGATCATAAGCTACCAACTTAGTTTCTGGCAGTTGCTCTTTTATATAAAATTTTATTTCATCTTGTTAGTTATTAAAGTATGATTTTACCATTTATAACAAAACGTTTGTCTACGTTCCTCAGATCCGATAATTAGTTTCATTCAGAGAAACATTCATTATTTTCAGATACCAGATTGTATGTATCAAAACCTATTATTTATTCGAAATGATAACTAAACTAGTGTTAGAAAATATGTTTTGAAGAGTGCAATGTTAAGTAAATTATTAAAATTATAAACACGATGGTTTAAGTTTATACACATATAAGGGGACCTCACCCTTTATGAACTAGTTAAATCTAGGGTGTCGGGAGGGCAGCAATTTCTAGGAGGATCCAGACCATCCTTATACCCAACCCTCTAAGCCCATATTTATCACTTTATTAGTTTTGAAATAACTTGTCTGTCACTTGAGCCACTCTTAACTGGATTCATCTCGATGTTTGTCGAGCAGTTGGTCCTCTCGTGTCGACCGCTTGGCTGTCTATCACTTTGTCCTCTTATATGGGAGCTTGTCTATCACATGGTCCAGCTCGTGTCGACCACTTGGTCCATGTCGTTTCTGGGTGTCTAGCAGTTGGTCATTTTACAGATTTGTTCTCTCGTGTCGATCGCTTGGTTGTCTATCACTTTGTACTCCTATACATGAGCTTGTCTAGCAGTTTGTATGGTGCCGTTGTCCACTCTTCTTCTAAATATAATCTTCCTCTTCCCTAAAACCCTCAAGCGTAATTAATACATAAGAGTTTAACCTGAACGGGTAGTAAGATGTGATGTTAAAATAAAAAGTATTTTTCCCTCATTTAGCCTTTATTTTATATCAACTTTTGGCTCTAATTGTACGTAATCAAATTAACTACTTTCGGGCCATCCATAAGCTATGTAACACTTTTTTTAAACTTTTTTTAACCCGCCCTCCGCCCATGTAACACCAAGTAGACATTATAACTCCCCCCTCCCCCACCTCCTATCAACAGCGTTACGTGGTTTATGGTTGGCCCTTTCTCTCGTACCCCGTCACTACATTTCATAAACATGATTTATTGATTGATTTATTGATAACACAGCTACAAAAAAAAAACATTCATAGTAAAATGTGTGTCTCCCTGGCCACCCGACTTTTAGCCACCCGGTTTTTGAAAACGCCCGTCGTTTGTGCTACGTTTGTGCTGGTTAGTGCCCGATTTTCATCGTTAGTGCTGTAAATTTACAGAAATTATTAACGATTCTTTATGGGTGGCTAGGGAGATATCTCCCTGGCCACCCACTATTAGAAATAATAGAGATAATCAATTTTCGAAAACGCCCATCGTTTGTGCTACGTTAGTGCTGGTTAGTGCCCGATTTTCATCGTTAGTGCTGTAAATTTACAGAAATTATTCACGATTCTTTATGGGTGGCTAGGGAGATATCTCCCTGGCCACCCACTATAAGAAATAATAGAGATAATCAATTTTTGAAAACGCCCATCGTTTGTGCTGCGTTAGTGCTGCGTTAGTGCTGGTTAGTGCCCGATTTTCATCGTTAGTGCTGTAAATTTACAGAAATTATTCACGATTCTTTATGGGTGGCTAGGGAGATATCACCTGGCTACCCAGTATAAGAAATAATAGAGATAACCTTTTTTTGAAACCGCGCATCGTTTGTACTACGTTAGTGCTGGTTTGTGCTCGCTTGTGATCAATTTTTATCAACTTGAATACATAATATCTTTTCCATATTTTATGCATTAACTTATAATTATATTAATTTATTATTACTAGCACTGCGTCTTACTACCCGTTCGGGTTATACGCACTTACGCTAATCTGTAATGATAGGGTGATTGTGAGACTTAATGGAGGACCTACAGTTTATGGTGGAATCCGAACCATGGTGGAGGCCTGGCATTCCCCACATTCACAATAATTATATTTAGTTTACATTATGTTTAAGTGAAGTATCTCTAAATCCTATGCAACCACCACTTTTCTCTACGTTTATACTGAATTCTTATGTTTTAGGCTAATATTTCTTAGTTTTTTTCATTTAATCACTTTTCAAAGTTTATTGTTCTATGGTTTCTCACCGTCTATCTTTTAAATGAAAACTTTTTTTTTCTTCCTATGAATAATACTGTTAACTGTAATGTATTTTTTCAAAGACTTATTTGAAAAGCAACTATAGCTTAAACTCAGTTGTTTTGCAAATTTGTTTATTTTAGCCATGTTTTTTATGAGAAATTAGTTTTACATTGTTACTAAAATTAATTCACGAGCTAAGTTTACCTGGATGACAGCTCGAAGTGTTACTAGAAGTAATCCCTGATATATCACTACGCCAACAGCTGACATCTATCACTTTGGATGACTAATGAAAACAGATGGTAATATATTAATGTGATAGTTAACCTCAGTAATTTAGGCCAATATTATTTATATATTTATTTGAGGTCGGACACAAAGTTTTTATATAGTTTTATTCCCTTAAAAAAATATTAACACCACTTTCATAATAACTAACGAACATAGCTTCAAAATGGCGCCTGACGGATCTAAACCATATGATTAAACATAACTGTAAACAAGTTTTTTACGATGATGCAGGCACGCAGTTGATGAAAATATTTTATTCAGTTAAATATTTAAAACTAAGTTAAAATAGTCATAAAATCATTTATTATATGTAAAAAAATGACAACAATTTTCTCTTTTCGTATTTATACGATGCCTGTATTAAAAGGTATTGATGTGTGCACTATATTACACAAAATTAGTAACGTTCCAAAACGAAAAATAAGTACTTTTAATTAAGTTTAAAATATTGTTTCCAGTTGGATAAAAAGAAATTATTTAAAAAAATGAGATAGTATGAGAAAACTTAAGTTTACGTTATTTTAAATGTTATATATAATAGGTAATTAAATATCTTTACATTTATAACAAAACTGTGATCTTTTACAAGTGTTGGCAACCCAAAACCTAAACATTTGATTTATATATATATATATATATATATTTGACTATTCTTTTTATAGAATAAATTGATAGGGAAGAAAAAGCTTTATTTTGGTGTCCGCTATCGCACAAGGAACTAATTATTGTAAATGCCACATTTATTAAATGTTAGATTAAATTCAAGATAATCAATAACAATTCTACATTAAAACTATTCTTTAATTATTGAATATTGAATTTATTTCGTAATGTGAATGATTGAAGATAAAATTCCCTTTTTCTTGTGCTCGACATTTTTTGATCACAACTTAAATGTTTTTGACTAACATTTATAACCATACTAGATTTTACCCGTCGTGGCTTCGCCCGCAATAATTGATAACATCTTTTAATTTTTAACTAAACTGTTTTGGTCATTAATAAAAAATATTCAAATATCTATGCGTTTTTCTCAGTTCTAGCTATAAATAATTTTGCCGTATTTTAATTTTCACTTTTAAATATTTCGTAATAAAAGAAATATATATTATTTAAACTATCAATTATAATTTTTTTTTACTTTTAACTTCAAAATTAGTAAGATAAATAAATTAATTAAATAAAAAATCGAACTACATAGCTAAAATCACATCATATTTATTATTTATTAGTATGAAACTACGTCACACTAATTACTATTTACTTTAATTACAAAATATCAAATCACATATTCTTAATAACATCATTTCAATCACATTATAATCATATATTTATTATTATTTAAAATCAAAGGTTGGGAATAGTCCTATATGTTATTCCAGGACATGTTCTACCAACGTACAAAGTTTCATTCGAATCCGTCAGCAATTTTGGCGTGATTGAGCAACAAACATCCAAACACACATACTTTCGCATTTATAATATTAGTAAGATGTCACTTTTCTGGCTAAAGTCAGTGTATGCAGTATTTATTTTCAGGTATGCTGTACTCTCTCCAATTCAACCCTTCTTATCTAATCCCACACTCTCATACTTCTTTCTTTGCCAACTAATTTGCAGCGTGTACTTGGAATGACCATTCTAATAGTTTCAAGCTGAAAGGTTTGGATTTTCCTAATCTCAAGGACTTATCCCTTCCATCACTCTCCCCAGACGCCGCTAATACTTCCTATTTCGTTTAACAATTTCTTTCCTTGGATTTACCCAACTTTGTTGCTGCTGAGGATGGGGAGATCAAGGTTCGAATCTCGGTCGGGTGAACTGGGGGTGGTTTTTTCTAAATGGTTTTCCACTCTACCTCCACGCAAATGCGGGTTCACTTCTATAATTCACTTCCCAATTCTAATCATTAGCGTAATTAGTACTTAAAGCGTATAACCCGAACGGTAGTAAGATGCGGTGCAAATATATTATTATATTATTATTATATTATATTATTATTATTATTATTATTATTATTAACCTTGTTGCTTGATCAATACACAGCATAGCTAACTATTCTTGTATACGTACTTAAACAACAAACTGGTGAAATTGAAATAATTTACTCGAGGGCAAATATATAAGACAACCAGCACCACCCCTCACTATATCGTTGAGCTAATATCACAAATTTAACTGATATTTTGTCTTACACTGCTGGCATATGTCGCTTTTTCCAACATTATTTAAATATTTTCACGTACCCCCAAAAGTCCTGGACGTATGCCTGGCGTTACGTGTACTCCAGGCTGGAAACAACTGGTTTAAGGCATCACCTTTGTGTTAGACTGCTCTGCTGATGACTGAGGGATCGGAGTTCATTTCCAGTCGGGTCTACTGGGGGTAGTTTTTCCAAAATTGTTTCCCACTCTCCCCATATAAATGCGGGGCGGATGCACTTCCTCTAAATTCAACCTCCCTCATTTATCAGTCAGATACATACACCCCAATATTTACAAGCGTAGAAAGACGTACAGATGGAAACGTACACTCGTCTAGGAAACAACCCTCCAAAGAAGTTGAAGATTACAGTGGGAAAATAGCAGTTTCTGGCTAATAAAATTACTTACTATAGTTAAAGATAAATATATCTGTTTGATTTTGTCAAAGAGATGTGACATACATATTTACTTGTGTAATTTTCTCGGTGAGTATAGATGCTCTAAATAAACAATACATTGCACCATTGTGGATAATTTTTTAATTTTTAAATGAAATATGTGTATTAGATTAGTCTTTATTTTTTCAAAAGTTTGAAGTTCAAATTATTCTTTTTGTAATTTTGATATCTGTACTAGGATTTAAAAATGTGGTAATGTTGAAATAAATGTGAGTGACGCAGTAAATATAGCACGCTTATAATATTAAGACGGAATTTACACCATTTCTACCATTTAAAATGCAAACGGGATGAAATTTACCCAAAACGCAAAGAATGAGTGTTAAAAAAATTGTGCAGCTATTATTTTTATCCGGGCGCACAAGTGGTTGTTGCTAAATAACGCTAATATGAGATCTGTCCCCTCATTTTCTACGCCCTTGTACCCTGAACTTAAGAATGAATACTTTCTGTTCGATGTCTGTCTATCTGTCCCTCAGTACATCTGCCTTTAGCCGGGGCCATAGACTAAACGGTTTGATGAATTTGTTCAAAAGTGATATTTAGATGCAATTAATCAAAATTAGAGTAATTTAATAAAGATAATTTTTTTTAAAAATCTGTAACTTTAAAAAAATGGCTATATCACTTCTGTTCAAAATTTACATATGAAGAAGCTTGTTATGATGATCAAAACAACGTGTTTTTTTTAAAGAAAACTTATTAATGTGTAATTTACCGAAATCTGATATTTCAAAAATTGTATCATAATTTACAAACCATAATACATTATTTGAGTAAGTATGTAAGATTGTGTCGTAATATTTATGTTTTTGAATTTTAATCGCGCTTATGGATTAAGGATGAGAAGATAAAAATGTTAAAGGAAATTTTATTTCTTTTGTGTGGAAGGAGAATAAGAAACCATTTAGGGGAAAAAAAACCCTAACTAAAAACGGCCTGGATTCCAATCCCGACCTACAAGTTATAGTCAAACCCCGTTAGATGAGCTTGACGTTTAATCTGCGTGCTCATCAATGAAGTTTGATATTGATTTATTTACGATGTGTCTCTTTGTAAAAAAAAAGTTTACTTAACTAGGAGTACTACACACTTCGATGGATGACCTAACGCGCTACTCTTGCAGTGGTTTAGACTGCCGATGACGGGGAGATCAAGGTTCGAATCTCGATCGAGTGGACAGAGTTTTTTTTTCCAAAATGGTTTTCCACTCTTCCTACACGCATATGTGGGTACAATTCCTATTAATATAACTTTCCTGATCCCTAAAATTAGCGTAATTATTACATAAGCGTATTATTCAAACGGATAGAAAATATTTATTATTATTATTAGCACCGCGTCTTACTACCCGTTCGGGTTATACGCACTTACGCTAATGTGTAATGGTAAGGTGATTGTGAGATGAAATGAAGGACCTACAGTTTAACGTGGAATCCGAACCACGGTGGCGACCTGGCATTCCAGGATAGAAATACATGGTGCTAAAAACAACAACTATAGGTATTAAACATGTAGTCCTAGATGGGGCCCTTGTGTAGTCCACCAAGGTACGATTGCTACAATTTAGGGCAGACGGAGTACGTATTAAGCCTACTTACTATATCAGCACATACCTGGCTCACAGATTAACCGCAATCTAAAAAAAAAAACACGTAACAACTTTTTTTTAAAGACAGTCGTTTCATCTCTATCGAAGGGGAAACACAGACACATTCTCCTGTAATTTTTTTTTTATCACGCTGAGAATATAATTAGGGACACTTGGTAAATGCGTTACTAATTAGGTTAATACAAAAATTTTAATTGGATGTATGATCCAAGCTTGAATAGTTTTACTTGGCAATTATTTTCTGTTTGTGCTGTTATTTAATAAAGAAATAAAGGTCAACAGTGATAGCAACCCTGCTTTTTTTTTTGCTCAGCTAAAACTTATTTAATAAAATAATATTAAATAATGAATCTATATTTAACATTATTCTTATATTAGAATAAATAGAATGGTTATTATATTTAATGCATTTTTTTATTAATGATAAGTTATAAATTGATTAAATATTCATGAACCCCATTTTATAAGTCCAAAAAAATAAAATGGGGTTCATGTGTTATTAGTGTCAATACATCTATTTGTGTAAATTAAGATTTAGGTTTATTAATATTAATATATAATTAAATTATATTATAGGGGTTTTATATTTATTAGTGCTAAAAAGGGTTTTATATTTATTTATTTATATTTCGATAAAATCTTTAGTTTCGTTTTAACGATTAATTTTAATCAGTTTAATGTTTCTGACCCACCCACATCGGTGGGAACACGGGCTAAGACGTTATCCTCATCTGATCTTGTATGCTGGTGACGGGGAAGTGGTCAGTATTTGAATCTTGGACGGGTATAATGAGACTGTTTTTGTACTAAATGTTGTTATTATCATCTTCCACGTCAATGTTGATACATTTCCTCTTACACGGATAGTAATATACAGCGCATACCAAGATATTACTTTCTGAGCTCTAAAATAATGAACCAGCGTAATGGTCTTAAGTAAAATCTTGCTTTACTGACAAAAGAAGACCCGAGTTCAATTCTCAACCAGATACACTGGTAATAGTTTATTTCTATAAAAGGTTTTCTATTGTCTTTTCAGATATATGTTTATTTAAAATTAATTTATTTTCATCAGGTTTCCTTTATTTATTAATTTTAGAACACAAATATTGCAAACAGGCACTAAAAACATTCCGATAGATTGAAAATCTGTCAATTTATGTTATGATTACATTTATTTGAGCTTGGTTTATATATTTAATTTAGGATTTTATCAATTGTTTCTCATACCAAATCTTTAAACTTGATATCGACCTTGGTGGTGTTGGGGTAAAATGCTCGCCTCAAGATCCGATGTTCGTGGGTTCCAAACCCAGTTGGGGTCGACGGATTTTGCTTGAGGGGTAAAAAATACGTAGCACAACTTACTTTGGTGGGGAAATAAAGCCATCGTTCCCATGTTAATTGTGGCGTGTGAAAATACCTTTCCCGGTAAAATTGATAGGCCCTTTCGTTCTCGCTCATAGAAATTCTCGTACATTTATATAATCAGCCGGCTCAGAGAGTATACGTAAAGTTCCTAAGATATTTAAAAAAACCAACTAAACCTGACACGTTAAAAGGCAACGTGGCGTAAAACCAGACATGTATTAAAATCTCAATTCTCCTTGAGATGATGCGAGTTTATTACACTGCAAGATGAAGCGGTCACGTAACATAACCCAAAATAAGATCACATGCAGATAATTATGAACATAACTTCGTTAAGGAATGAGATTTTTTTTTTCATTAGAATAAATCTCACTGTAATTGTTTAACCTCTCGAAAATTTCAATCTAGCAACAAATATTTCGAAATTTATTTGCTAGACAATAGTTAAAATGGTGGACGTTAGGATTAACTATTTGATGAGCAGAAATATTGAAGATTTTTAAAATAATTTAATCGATTATCATGTATATTTCCTAAACGAGAAAATGCCTTAGATTTAAGTGAAAATAAATAAATAAATTATTGTACAAACTGGATAAACATGCGCTTTTAATTTAATCAAATGTTTTGAAGTATTTAAAGGACTTAGACCCCCTAGTAGTACAACTGCTGAATATTTTATTTTTCTAAAAACACCCAATACACTTTTTACTCACACAAATGCAACACATATTAAATGTTAGAAATATTTAATTCTTTTATTGCTTAAAATGGCTGAAAGTTTGGCTACGTATAGATTTATGTAGATTTTAAACCAAACAATTAAAGCCATTTTCGCAATATTCCAAATGTTCAATAATCAACCATCATTAATTTAATTGGATAACCATTTAGCCCCCCCACCCTAAGAAAAAACAAGAATAAAGTGTTTCTTACCTTGTAAAACACTCCATAGATGTAAATTTAGAACAAAATCGTGTAAAGCCATTTATAAAATATTTAGATTATTATTAGCACCTCGTCTTACTACCCGTTCGGATTATACGCACTTACGCTAACGTGTAATGATAGGGTGATTGTGAGATGAAATGGAGAAACTACAGTTTAACGTGGAATACGAACCACGGTGGAGGCCTGGCATTCCTCACATTCACAAGTTATGATTAATACACGTCTTGTCAGAGGTGAAGGAAGGGTTTGGCAATCAGATAAATCTGTGCCGGAACCGAGGATTGAACCCCGGACCCCCAGCAAAGAAGTCCGACATCTTACCCCTAGACCACCAGGTCACCTAAAATATTTTGAATTTTAATAAATTAGTCATAGATTAACTACCAATGATTTTAGGACTAGAATCAACATCACCAATTTGCCTTGAGATGTGCCAATATAACTTATAAGCATCAAGTTTGAACAGAACAATAATCATTTTGTAAAACGCTATCAAGGTTCAAGCTACATCAGCATATCTCTTTGTACTTTATTTTTAAATTCAATCCAAAAGTCCATTCGTAAGAAAATCAAGTTATGCATCATGTGTGTGTACGTGTGTGTACGTGTGTGTATCCAGGAAGTTAGAACAGTTATGTGTACGGCCCACACATTGTATTCAACACTCAGTACCGCTATTGTAGTACAGTAATCAGTGGTGTTGAAAGTCTCGCTTAAAAAGGAAAGTCATTAACTTTTGTTTTTCTTTATTGCGTAAAACGTCATTCAGGAACTACTAAATTTGATAAAATTCTATTCAACCGCTTCACTGTTTCAGTAATGTTCCAAAACCCTTAAAAATATGAAGTAGGCTACTTTCATAATTTAAACAAACTTTAATACTTAAATTAAATTACTAGATTGAGCTGCTGAATATTATTTTAGTTCTTGAGTTTAGGTTAGTTTTAATATTGTGTTACTTTACTCTTCCTTTGATTAGTGTTTGGTATATTTTATCTTTGTAGTTCCCCTTATCACCCAACCAACACTCCTGTTGGTAATTACAATTGTATAGTGTAACGCCCCATTACAAATATTTACATTTACAATATGTAATGAGCACTATTCTACACTGGATATCATTTTTGAGGGACTGCATAGCTACTATTGGGAAATAGCGTTGTCGTTTAATTGTTTGCGTGTGGTCAATCTTCCTTGCCTTTATGTATAAAAAAGTTTCGCAACGCTGGTTAGTCAATGTTGCCAGTAACTCCTTCTTGCCACCTTCCGACATAACTGAGAACGAGGAGATTTGGCAACAGTTAACGGAGAGAGAACGAAGATAAAGCTTTTCTCCATAAGACCTGCAGTTACCTCAGCGATGATATTGGGTGTAGACTCAGTAGCGTACCCCCGGTGGGGCATGGGGGAAATCGAGCCCCCTTTCCATAGTTTGGGGATGCCCCGAGATCTATGCAGATCCGAAGAAAAAATAAAATGGGGTGGGGTGGTGCGGGGGTGGAGGGAAGGAGAGTATGACCAGTTAAACATTGCGAACAAATAAAATATCAGGTGATCAGAAATAGTCTCTATATCAATCACCAAATGTATTTATTTCATAGGAGTGGACTGTCTTTCATGGAATGGAGGTGATATATCTTCACGCTCTGAAAATATTATACTTTGGTCAGTAGGATTTAGCAGGGTCACCAACAGAGCAATATCTTCATACTAACATTCTGAATGTGCATTAGTAATGGACATATGTCTAGAGGATGTCAAACCAGATGTTTGTCGGCCTAAACATTGTGTCTAACATCCAATACTGCTATACTAGTACGGAGGCTACCAGCAGGGTCGCCAACAGAGCAATATCTTCAGATAAACTTTCTGAATATTCAATAATAATGGATGTATTATGTTTTTAGGATGTCAAGCCAGATGTGTACAGCCTTCACATAGTATCCAATATACAGTACCGCTATGCTACCACTGTGGTTACCAGCAGGGTCGCCAACAGAGCAAACACCTCTAAAGAAGTATTTTTCACCGTCGTGCTACCAGAAACCGCTTTCATATCAGGTTTCTTGATGTGAGTTTTTCAATAAGCTCAACATATTTTCAAATAAATCACCATTACAATTTTGAATACTGTTCGTACGGTAGTTGATCAAAAGATTTTAGTTTTTTTAGATGACTATGATTTTATATTAATAATACATCGATTTGTTTCTTTTACTCAGATTAAGATATTGCATCATTGATCCACCGCTGAATAAAAAAAAATGCCCACAAATTATAATTTAGATATCAGGTTGATTTTTAACATCATAATTACAATGTTGAGCCACATTTAAAAAGATTAAATTGTACAAGGGATGTACACGAAACAAATATTATCTTAGGTATATTATATAGTAAATATCTTCCCACACCAGTGGTCGTACGGTCTTAGGGATTAGTCTCCCAACGGGCTTGGTTCCTATGACATGGACATGGGGGTCAAGGCTCAAATCTCGGCCGGATGCATGAGGGATTGTTTTCAACATATGGTTTGTCACGGTGAATTTACCATCCTCTTTCCCCAGTAATGCGTGTGCAATTAATCTAAAACATCCCACTTTCTCGTCCTTACCCTATTAATAGCCATAATATTGAACGTAATAATTAAAATAATATAATGAACGTCCATGTAACAACCTACCACGGAATGGCAGAACACAATCTTTTCTGACCTCTGTTTGAATTGATCTTCATTCAAATGCTTGAATGAATGTGTGAAGGATTCTACCGAAGTAGGTTGGGGAACATATCTCATAAGTGTAAACGAATAAAATAGGTAACAAAAATAGATTTATTAACAATTAACTTAAAAAGGTGATATGGGGTTACAATAGTTATGATAAGGCTTAACAACTCCAAAAACATAGGAACTACCCGTAGCACGGGAAAAGAACGTGTCCAAGGCGACAAGGCAGCAGTCAAATGGAAGTTAAGTTGATAGAGGGTATTGGATTGCAAGACAGCGGGGCTAGCGCCAGACTTCGACCAGAAAGGTCTAAAAAGGAAAACATGGAGAGTTAGCAACATATAAAGCACTAGCCCCCTTCCGCGTAAAAAAATATTGTAAGAATCCTGTAAAACAAAGCTTCAAATCATCCATCGTGTCAATATAATAACCAAACTTTTACTTAAAAAAAAAAATACAGTCTTAACATCACTGTATAGCCCCCTACCTCTTTTTATCCTCCCTCCTATTTTCATCTCATTCCTCTTCCTTATAGTTGGGGAATTTTTATATGAAAAATCAATAGTTTTAGAGTTATTTTGAATATTCGTGATTTTTCCACCAATCTTGTAATATTGAAGTGCATAAGAGACCATCTAATCTCCTATCTTTTCGGGTCTTGTGAACTTTTTTAATGTATGTAAATCCGAGCCCTTCCTTTTATTATATATGTGGATTACATAAAAACCCATAAAAGCTAAATTTTTTATCCGATCGTAACATGTGAAATCTCATTTAGTGGTAATTCTAAGGCCTTCCCTTTACTTGGGAAATTTTTACATGAAAAATTGATATTTTTAGAGTTATTTTGAATATTTGTGATGTGTCTGGCAATTTTGTGGGACTGCACAATACACCATATAATCTTTTATATTATCGAGTCTTGTGAATTTTTTTATGTACGTAAATCCGAGCCCTCCATTTTACCATGTATGTTGAATACGGAAGAGCCAGTGAAGCTAAATTTTTTATCCGATCGTAACATGTAATCTCTTTTTAAGTAGGTTATTCCAGGGACTTCGTTTTACATAAGGAATTTTTATATGAAAAATCGATATTTTAGAGTTATTTTGAATGTTTGTGTAGTGTGTGCGGCAATTTGGTATTATTGAAGTGCACGAGACAAAATTTAAATTACACTTTTCTATCGGATCATGTTTGTGATTTTATTAATGTTTATGTTTACCATATATGTTGGCTTCAGAAGAGCCGGTAACAACTTAGTTTTTTATTCGATCAAAACATTTAAGCTTTCTTTAAGTAGGTAATTCCAGGGCCTTCCTTATAGTTGGGGAATTTTTATATGAAAAATCAATAGTTTTAGAGTTATTTTGAATATTCGTGATTTTTCCACCAATCTTGTAATATTGAAGTGCATAAGAGACCATCTAATCTCCTATCTTTTCGGGTCTTGTGAACTTTTTTAATGTATGTAAATCCGAGCCCTTCCTTTTATTATATATGTGGATTACATAAAAACCCATAAAAGCTAAATTTTTTATCCGATCGTAACATGTGAAATCTCATTTATTGGGTAATTCTAAGGCCTTCCCTATTACTTGGGAAATTTTTATATGAAAAATTGATATTTTTAGAGTTATTTTGAATATTTGTGATGTGTCTGGCAATTTTGTGGGACTGCACAAGACACCATATAATCTTTTATATTATCGAGTCTTGTGAATTTTTTATGTACGTAAATCCGAGCCCTTCATTTTACCATGTATGTTGATACGGAAGAGCCAGTGAAGCTAAATTTTTTATCCGATCGTAACATGTAATCTCTTTTTAAGTAGGTTATTCCAGGGACTTCGTTTTACATAAGAATTTTTATATGAAAAATCGATATTTTTAGAGTTATTTTGAATTTTGTGTAGTGTGTCCGGCAATTTGGTAGTATTGAAGTGCACGAGACAACATTTAAATTACACTTTCTATCGGATCATGTTTTGTGATTTTTTTTAATGTTTATGTTTACCATATATGTTGGCTACAGAAGAGCCGGTAACAACTTAGTTTTTTATTCGATCAAAACATTTAAGCTTTCTTTAAGTAGGTAATTCCAGGGCCTTCCTATAGTTGGGGAATTTTAATGAAAAATCAATAGTTTTAGAGTTATTTTGAATATTCGTGATTTTTCCACCAATCTTGTAATATTGAAGTGCATAAGAGACCATCTAATCTCCTATCTTTTCGGGTCTTGTGAACTTTTTTAATGTATGTAAATCCGAGCCCTTCCTTTATTATATATGTGGATTACATAAAAACCCATAAAAGCTAAATTTTTTATCCGATCGTAACATGTGAAATCTCATTTAGTGGTAATTCTAAGGCCTTCCATTACTTGGGAAATTTTTATATGAAAAATTGATATTTTTAGAGTTATTTTGAATATTTGTGATGTGTCTGGCAATTTTGTGGGACTGCACAAGACACCATATAATCTTTTATATTATCGAGTCTTGTGAATTTTTTATGTACGTAAATCCGAGCCCTTCATTTTACCATGTATGTTGACTACGGAAGAGCCAGTGAAGCTAAATTTTTTATCCGATCGTAACATGTAATCTCTTTTTAAGTAGGTTATTCCAGGGACTTCGTTTTAGATAAGGAATTTTTATATGAAAAATCGATATTTTTAGAGTTATTTTGAATGTTTGTGTAGTGTGTCCGGCAATTTGTAGTATGAAGTGCACGAGACATATTTAAATTACACTTTTCTATCGGATCATGTTTTGTGATTTTTTTTAATGTTTATGTTTACCATATATGTTGGCTACAGAAGAGCCGGTAACAACTTAGTTTTTTATTCGATCAAAACATTTAAGCTTTCTTTAAGTAGGTAATTCCAGGGCCTTCCTTATAGTTGGGGAATTTTTTATGAAAAATCAATAGTTTTAGAGTTATTTTGAATATTCGTGATTTTTCCACCAATCTTGTAATATTGAAGTGCATAAGAGACCATCTAATCTCCTATCTTTTCGGGTCTTGTGAACTTTTTTAATGTATGTAAATCCGAGCCCTTCCTTTTATTTATATGTGGATTACATAAAAACCCATAAAAGCTAAATTTTTTATCCGATCGTAACATGTGAAATCTCATTTAGTGGGTAATTCTAAGGCCTTCCCATTACTTGGGAAATTTTTATATGAAAAATTGATATTTTTAGAGTTATTTTGAATTTTGTGATGTGTCTGGCAATTTGTGGGACTGCACAAGACACCATATAATCTTTTATATTATCGAGTCTTGTGAATTTTTTTATGTACGTAAATCCGAGCCCTTCATTTTACCATGTATGTTGACTACGGAAGAGCCAGTGAAGCTAAATTTTTTATCCGATCGTAACATGTAATCTCTTTTTAAGTAGGTTATTCCAGGGACTTCGTTTTACATAAGGAATTTTTATATGAAAAATCGATATTTTTAGAGTTATTTTGAATGTTTGTGTAGTGTGTCCGGCAATTTGGTAGTATTGAAGTGCACGAGACAACATTTAAATACACTTTTCTATCGGATCATGTTTTGTGATTTTTTTTTCTTGTAATATTGAAGTGCATAAGAGACCATCTAATCTCCTATCTTTTCGGGTCTTGTGAACTTTTTTAATGTATGTAAATCCGAGCCCTTCCTTTTATTATATATGTGGATTACATAAAAACCCATAAAAGCTAAATTTTTTATCCGATCGTAACATGTGAAATCTCATTTAGTGGGTAATTCTAAGGCCTTCCCATTACTTGGGAAATTTTTATATGAAAAATTGATATTTTTAGAGTTATTTTGAATATTTGTGATGTGTCTGGCAATTTTGTGGGACTGCACAAGACACCATATAATCTTTTATATTATCGAGTCTTGTGAATTCTTTTATGTACGTAAATCCGAGCCCTTCATTTTACCATGTATGTTGACAACGGAAGAGCCAGTGAAGCTAAATTTTTTATCCGATCGTAACATGTAATCTCTTTTTAAGTAGGTTATTCCAGGGACTTCGTTTTAGATAAGGAATTTTTATATGAAAAATCGATATTTTTAGAGTTATTTTGAATGTTTGTGTAGTGTGTCCGGCAATTTGGTAGTATTGAAGTGCACGAGACATATTTAAATTACACTTTTCTATCGGATCATGTTTTGTGATTTTTTTTAATGTTTATGTTTACCATTTATGTTGGCTACAGAAGAGCCGGTAACAACTTAGTTTTTTATTCGATCAAAACATTTAAGCTTTCTTTAAGTAGGTAATTCAGGGCCTTCCTTATAGTTGGGGAATTTTTATATGAAAAATCAATAGTTTTAGAGTTATTTTGAATATTCGTGATTTTTCCACCAATCTTGTAATATTGAAGTGCATAAGAGACCATCTAATCTCCTATCTTTTCGGGTCTTGTGAACTTTTTTAATGTATGTAAATCCGAGCCCTTCCTTTTATTATATATGTGGATTACATAAAAACCCATAAAAGCTAAATTTTTTATCCGATCGTAACATGTGAAATCTCATTTAGTGGTAATTCTAAGGCCTTCCCATTACTTGGGAAATTTTTATATGAAAAATTGATATTTTTGAGTTATTTTGAATATTTGTGATGTGTCTGGCAATTTTGTGGGACTGCACAAGACACCATATAATCTTTTATATTATCGAGTCTTGTGAATTTTTTATGTACGTAAATCCGAGCCCTTCATTTTACCATGTATGTTGACAACGGAAGAGCCAGTGAAGCTAAATTTTTTATCCGATCGTAACATGTAATCTCTTTTTAAGTAGGTTATTCCAGGGACTTCGTTTTAATAAGGAATTTTTATATGAAAAATCGATATTTTTAGAGTTATTTTGAATGTTTGTGTAGTGTGTCCGGCAATTTGGTAGTATTGAAGTGCACGAGACATTATTTAAATTACACTTTTCTATCGGATCATGTTTTGTGATTTTTTTTAATGTTTATGTTTACCATTTATGTTGGCTACAGAAGAGCCGGTAACAACTTAGTTTTTTATTCGATCAAAACATTTAAGCTTTCTTTAAGTAGGTAATTCCAGGGCCTTCCTTATAGTTGGGGAATTTTTATATGAAAATCAATAGTTTTAGAGTTATTTTGAATATTCGTGATTTTTCCACCAATCTTGTAATATTGAAGTGCATAAGAGACCATCTAATCTCTATCTTTTCGGGTCTTGTGAACTTTTTTAATGTATGTAAATCCGAGCCCTTCCTTTTATTATATATGTGGATTACATAAAAACCCATAAAGCTAAATTTTTTATCCGATCGTAACATGTGAAATTCATTTAGTGGGTAATTCTAAGGCCTTCCATTACTTGGGAATTTTTATATGAAAAATTGATATTTTTAGAGTTATTTTGAATATTTTGTGATGTGTCTGGCAATTTTGTGGGACTGCCACAAGACACCATATATCTTTTATATTATCGAGTCTTGTGAATTCTTTTATGTACGTAAATCCGAGCCCTTCATTTTACCATGTATGTTGACTAACGGAAGAGCAGTGAAGCTAAATTTTTTATCCGATCGTAACATGTAATCTCTTTTTAAGTAGGTTATTCCAGGGACTTCGTTTTAGATAAGGAATTTTTATATGAAAAATCGATATTTTTAGAGTTATTTTGAATGTTTGTGTAGTGTGTCCGGCAATTTGGTAGTATTGAAGTGCACGAGACATTATTTAAATTACACTTTTCTATCGGATCATGTTTTGTGATTTTTTTAATGTTTATGTTTACCATTTATGTTGGCTACAGAAGAGCCGGTAACAACTTAGTTTTTTATTCGATCAAAACATTTAAGCTTTCTTT
>JBCFYV010001340.1:0-53563 GCA_039000515.1 Timema cristinae | reverse complement strand
AAAAACAAGTTTTTAAAACAATATTGCAAAAAAATATATTTCTGTTCGCCCCCTCCTACTTGGACAGACATTTACTCTTCCCCTGCTCAAGATAACTTCTTTTAGCACCAGGTCTTACTACCCGTTGCGGTCTAGGGGTAAGGTGTCAGACTTTGTTCTGGGGGTCCCGGGGTTCAATCCTCGGTCTCGGCACATATTTATCTGATTGGCGAACCTTCCTTCACCTCTGACAAGACGTGTATTAATCACAAACTTGTGAATGTGGGGAATGCGGGCCTCCACCGTGGTTCGGATCCCACGTTAAACTGTAGGTCCTCCATTTCATTTCACAATCACCCTACCATTACACATTAGCGTAAGTGCGTATAAACCCGAACGGGTAATACGCGGTGATAATAATAACCGTTCGGGTTTTACGCCTTTGTACTAATTACACAAATGGTTTTAAGGATGGGGAAGGTTATATTTATAAGTGTATCTACATTTGCTGTGAAGGTAAAATGGAAAACCAATTTAGGAAACACCACTTTCAGTAAACCCTATCTATATTCGAACTTGATTTTACCAGTCATAGGCAGTCTAGTCTACTGCGAGAGTAGCGCGTTAGACCACGCGGCCACCGAGGCGGGTTCCAGTTAACTAAGCCGAGCCATGCAGATGGAAGTTTTCCCTGCCCTCTCCCACGATATCACACGCATGTTATCACATCCTACGTAAAGCTAGAAAAGGGTTGTGTCAATGCGTCACACGGTTTATTAGCGTCATTCCCTCCCCCACTCCTCTCATCCCTTTTACCCGTCAAACTTACGGTGAGGAACCCGTGTGCGCGCGCATCTGGAAACATCGACACCACCTGGGGTCTATCTATGCTTGTGCTCCAAGGTGAAAAAAAAATTACGGACGGTAGAAAACTTTTTTGCTCTCTCATCACCGACATATTGTGACCCTCTCGAAAAGCCCAATGGTGCATGTCATCAATTGGTTTTTTTAGTATAAAATTAAATCAATAAAAATCATAATGAATAAATTATAGAATATTTAATAAAATTGTCTATTAGAAACCTATAAAATATTTAAATAAATAATAATTATTATAAATAAAATCTAATGCCTTTATATATTATGATTAAAAACCAAAAAAGTATTGTGAAATTACTAAAATTAATTAGTAAAATTACTCAAATTAATTGAGTTAAATTGACTTCTTAAAAACCTAGATAATTTAAAAGTCGTCCGGGCTTGTGCATGTGAATGTGGGGAATGCCAGGCTTCCACCGTGGTTCGGATTCCACGTTAAACTGTAGGTCCTCCATTTCATCTCACAATCACCCTACCATTACACATTTGCGTAAGTGCGTATAACCCGAATGGGTAGTAAGACGCGGTGCTAATAATAATAATAATAATATAAATAATAATAATATTATTATTATTATTATATGCGTGTGTAGAAATTACGCCAGTGTGTTAGGGATGTGTATGATTTAACAAAGAGGAAATGCACCCGAATTCACGTGGAGGGAGAGTTTAAAAATATTCAGGAACAGTTTACCTAAGTAATCTTGACCAGAGTCAGAGACTCGAAATCCCCATAATCAAAAGTCTATCCTTGATATCATCTCAGAGAGAACTGCATGGCTACTATTGGGAAATGGCGTTGTCGTTTTCTCGTTATTGTGTGGTCAATCTCTCCACAAATTACAAGACAACTTTGGCAACGCTGGTTAGTCGAGGTTGCCAGAAGCTCCTTACCCCGGCACACCACCTTCAGATCGAGGAGATATGGAACCAGTTAACTGAGAGAGAGCGATGATAAAGCTTTTCCCCGTTATCTGTCGATTGTATTCTGGAATTTAATGAAAACTTTTTCTTTTTAATTAGAAAGTGGTGTTATCCAATGTTACTATTCTCATGGTAGACATTTAACAACTGTTGAGATCAACATGTGAAGAAAATTAAACTTGGTTTATACTGGAGCAATATTTTATTTATTTTGACCAAAAACAAGTTTTACAACATAAACCGTAAAAACACTGCATATAACTCGCATTCCTTAGACTCCCGCCTTAAGATAGAAACAAATGAAATAGACACAAAGCGTTCGAAACAAAAGGTTCCGACTGGTTTTTTTTTTTAAACAAATGAGACATTTAATGGTGGAATAATATTGTAATAATTTAAGAGGTGATTTTAGTGGTGGCAGTTTTATTACTAGTTTGACAGTGTTTTTGAGAGAAGACTTTCTTCTCGGAAAGACCTTAATGACCGATCGTTTGGAGAAAAATGTGCTAGGTCAATTAAACAACGCAGCAGTATAATCCATACCGTTTCAAAGACTTCAAGTAGAACATTTTCAGGCACTATATTATGTGCCTACTTAAAGGAGTGATAAATTAATATCACTATCCTAAAAGTAGTAAGAGTACAATTCCACTAAATATTGTCAGGACAGTAACAATATATAATAATAGTGATAATATCTTTATTTGGGCCAATTTAAAACCTTTTCGTACACTAAACGACGTGTTAATAATGCCCAGTCATAAACATTTTTATACTAATATATAAAATAAAAATTAGTTTATAATACGACTACAAAAAAAAAAAGGTTGGATATAAACACAGCTCTTAATATAATTGTACATTTATGGAAATAATTGAATGAAATAGAACTAAATAAATGCTAAAGAAAAAAGAATGACACACACACAAAATAGTACCAAACACATTTAAATTTCATTATATACTATGCATAATATATTTAATAATATGCTCATACAAACGTGATGGAGAAAGCAAATAATTTAACAAGAAAACAAAACTGATGTAATAAATTTTATGTAAATAGAGGACATCACTGCGTTTATTTGGTTGAACTTTGGTTATTGATATAATTTTAATTTAACTAATTAAATTATTTTTAATTGTGGAGAGTGTCTAGTGTACATAAAATATTCCTTTAAATTAGTGTGATTCAGTTAGGACTGACCTATTTCGTGTTTTATTATTATTTGTTATTATTTAGCACCGCGTCTTACTAACTTTTCGGGTTAAACGCTTTAAGTACCAATTACGCTAATGGATTGGGAATTGGGAAGGTTGAGTTAGAGGAAGTGAATCCGCATTTGCGTGGAGGGAGAGTGGAAAACCACTTAGGAAAAACCACCCCAGTTCACCCGACCGAGATTCGAACCTCGATCTCCCCGTCCTTGGTGGTCTAACTCAACACGACAAGCGCGTTAGCCAACTACGCCACCGAGGCGGGTTATTTCGTGGAGATTTGAAGTAAGAATGGTTCGGAAAATTGAAGAATACTCGCTTAGGTGAACGCATGGTCTGAAGTGCTACTGCCGCAATAGACTACACTTCCAATAACAAGGAGATCTGGGTTCATATACCAGTTGGGTGCACTGAAGGTGGCTTTTCCTTAAAGATTTTAAGCTCTACCTCATCTATAATACGTTAGTGTAATTGATACATAGGTTTATAACACGAACTGGTTATAGTATGCCGTGCTAAAAAAAAAAAGTTTCTTTTATACGAATTAGATTAAACTATCACAAGCGTAAGCTTAATTTGAGTCTTTGACATAAGCCATGAACTGATTAGTTTTTACATCTCATGGGACGTATTGTGCTTAGTGAAATAACGAATTTAAGCCTGGCCGTACAACCTATTCAAACTCAATTATTTGTTCCCACACAAAAATAAACCACGAACAGTCTATTTTTGTTACAATTCTTCTCTCTCCTCAATGGAAAATGTTTTTGTTTCACAAATGGTGAACTGAAATACGTTCAATTTTTAAGTATGGCTTAAGGGGTAGTCTATTGAAACACCGAGAAAATTTGCCAACAATTTGCCGAGAAATAATCTAATTTTCAACCACATTTACAGTCAAATGTGGTTTTGAATGTAAATAAATTGTTAGAGACATATACCCAGACTTCCTCAAACTAAAGTGGCCTTAAAGATTCAGAGCTGCCGTCCCAGTGGTAAATATATTAGTAAAAGTATATTTCCTTTAAGGCCCTTGGTCCTTTCGAGTGCAAGTCTAAAACCTCTTTGGTGGAATGGTGGGTGGGAGGGTGAAAGGCGTGGTGTGGCTTCACAACCAAACAAAGTATCCTTCCACGCCAACAAGAACAGATCACGGAAAACGTAGATGGCACTATCTACCGGACAGGTATTGTGGAAAAACCATACGTTTGGAAATATCAGTTTTCTCGAGAACGAATGAAATTTTTATGTTAATATTTTCAACACCTCTTCTAAGATAATGTATCAATGTTTATTAATTGTTACATTTTCTTATTTTTTGTTGTTATGAATCCGGCAGATATATTGAAAAATGTCAATTTTGTCGATATTTGATCACAGTTAAAATGATAATGGAGGAGGTATGTATATAAAATGTATAACTTAATCAACAAGCTTCTATTCTTGAACAAACTGTTTCCGAAAAGAAAATTGCAAAACAATAAAAATTCTTGACGATAACAGTTTGTTCCCATGGCTCTGCATTTCCACGCCAAATGAAAAGGGCCAATCGCCTCAAGTTTGGTACGTTATTCTAAATTATGTTGGTATTTACTTGATGTATTAAGTACTAATAGTTTTCAAATTCCCAAGACAAATCTCGGCTTTTTACCTTTGAAGTTCCTGAAATCTATATAATTCGAGATCATTGACCTACTTCTATGTCAACAATCCTGATGATAAAGTATGGAAATCTAACAAAAAGATTGCAGATGCCAGCTGGAATGACCAACTCAAAGGTCAATCATTTATTTCCAACTTTCATTTCATTGAAACCTGATGTAAAAATACCTCGAATCTCATATTACTGGTGCAAACTGTGGTGACCTATTTAAAGGTCATTGACCTTTTGGTCATTGAAACCGGATCTGAAAGTAGGTCTATTTAACTAGAATAAGCCATAATATATTATTATTTAGCACAACGTCTTACTAACCTTTGGGGTTATGCGCTTAAGTATTTATTACGTTAATGGACTAGGAATTAGGAAGGTTGAATTTAGAGGAAAGGAATCCGCATTCAAGTAGAGGGAGGGTGGAAAACTATTCAGGAAAAACCACCCCCAGTTCACTTTACCGAGATTCAAACATCGATATCCACATTCCCGGCAGCATAGTCCAACACGGAACTAGCGAGTTAGCTAGCTATGCCTCTGAGACGGGTCATAATATATAATTAGTATAAATTTAAATATCTAGCCGTCACCAGTTCCTGAATGAAATACAGGGAAACCTGCCTTAAACGGAATCGCAAGGCTCCAGGATATTTACAAGCTAAATCAAGGTTTCCGTTTAGTGAAGGTGTGTTTAAAAATTAAACCAGGCCCGCACTTATTGTTTTATTCACACCATAATTTGTCCTCATTAAGTACAATTTCCAGAAGGGGCAAACAACTTAATTTTCGATACAGTTAGTGCTGTACCGCTAAAAGCTGGATTCCAAAGGTGATTGACAAGTCATTAGCGCAGAAACTGGGAATAACAGATATCAAGAGGAAATTAAAGTACAACATTCTGTAAGTAATGTTGCAAAAGAACTACGATAGAGAAAGTAAATGTAACTGATTTCACAAATTCAACTCCTCTTAAAATAGCGAAAGAGTTAAAAACAAAATTCTGGAAAAAATTTCTAAGCAGTCACTCTGGAACATATAAAAATTGTACGTATAAAGGCTTATTTTGATTTCCGGTTACGCATTAGACAGTTTCCGTTTAATCCAGGGAGTACTTAATGTTTCTCAATATTAAGTTCACAGGAACGTAAAATATTTCCTTTAAAGACAAATTTCCGTTTAATAAAAGGTCCGTTTGTACAAGGTTCACTGTTATTACTTTTAAAAAAATGGGTGTGTGTACTTATGTACGCGCGCGAGAAGTTATACTTCTTTGGCATCATTAAAAAATAGTTTTTAATTGCATGCAAATAATTAATTACAATAAAATGATAATATTTAGTATTAATTATGTTAAATAATAATATTTTAATTTATATCAATAAATAATACATACGAATAGTTAACCTCAATTATATTGGAGCACTTGAAAAAGTCTATAAGCACAATTTTTTTCACTAATATTTACGAATAGTAAATAATATTAATCAAAATATTCAATTTTAATCACTACTGAATATAATTTATTAGCACATATATAATTCGCACTTGTATGAAACTAAAACACGTGTTGTGAATGTAGAAACTAGAAACATGTGGATTATATGAAAACAGTGATCAGAGGCGACGAGCGTACCATAGAGAAAGGAATAACATAGTATACATTTCTCTATGAGCGTACCAACATGCGCGACTAACAGAGGTTCTATTTCTATTTTGTTGGTAGCTTTTTTTTTTCGAGACTTAGTGAGCGGTTTACCTTCAACCTGTTACTTTTGTGTTACAGTGATGCGCGAGCATCTTAAAATTTCACTCATCATTTTTTCATAACGCGCCTAAAGAAATATAACTTCAAAAATTCTCTATACTGTTAATCCGCCAGCAATCTATTCTGACCGATCTCTTTGTCAATTAAAAACTTAAAGTTAAAATTAAAGTAACTTAGCGTTACTTGAATCCTTTTTCCAGCAATAGAGTTAACTCTTCATGGTAGTTGAGACTTGAGAGAAATTTCTCAACGTGGAATTGAAAGGAAGGGATTAATACACGTTTCTCAACCTCCTTCCTTCTCTACTTGGCTACTGTAAAGTATTTTGCATCTCATTCATAAGTGGAAAACGGGGCAGAAAAGGGTAGAGATTTGAAGGGGTGGAGTTGGAGGGTTAGGATAAGTAAAGGTGGGGGTGTTTAGGTCGAACAGAACCACAATTATCTGCCCTAAAATTTACATAGTGACCCGGTATATTAATCTGGTACGAGTTCCGGCACGGACTGTTCAATATTGAGTTATTTTAATAGCTTCTCATCGATCTACTGACACCAGATTTTACACTTTATTTTTAAGTAGCTGTTTTGATATAATTTAATTCGTTGTTTTCACACAAACAAACATCAAATAAAAAATAAATATTACTCTCATCTAAAATATATATTTTCTAATTTATACTTTTTTTTATAAATAAGCTTTTGGTATCAAACCAAACTTCCTTAGTTTTGTATGTAATTAGTTTATCACTAATTAATATATAAAAAGTAAACCTGATGTAAAATGGTGGACCAACTCCAAATTGCCTGTAAGTTTGTAAATAAATAATTATAATCAAAATTAGGAATTTAGCAACCACAAAACATGAAATATAAATCTTGTTTATAGATATTTCAGGTATATACGTTTCATAAATATGTGACAGTAAATCTTGATTGTCAGATAAATCTTATTAGTAAATTATTTTTAAAACGATTGTTATACATTGAGATATAGCAAACAGTAATTGAGAATTTTATTTGGTGTATACTACAAATAAATGTTATACAAATATACTTATTTAAACATGGTATTACAAAATTAAGTCTTCATATAGTACAAAAGTTGAAGGATAGATGGTGAAATGGACAAACGGGTGAATGCATATGGGAGGATAGTTGAATGCAAGTGGAATATTACAGATAATGGAGTAGTATTGAAAGAGGCAAAGATGGCAGTAAATAAACGTGTGTTAAGGCCAACATTGTTTTATAGATGTGAAGCATGGTTTATCAGGAGAAGTTGGAATGAAATAGCTAAGAAATGTATAGAAAAACTCGAATGGACAGTGATAAATGGGTGCTGAAGGAGTGTGGTTTGAAAAGGAATCCAATAAGTAAATGTGAAAAAGTGTCTTACGTTGGTTTGGGCATGTTGAGAGGATGAGTATGGATTGAGTTGTAACCCCCCCTTCATATGATCAGATAGGTTCATATTACAATAAATAAAAGGTAGGTTAGTTACAAGAGAGTTTATTTTATTCTACAAACAACTCGCAGACATACAAGAGCGAGGCACTCTAGGAAAGTCGAGTGACTGGCCGATAAGGGCCGAAATAAACAATAAATAAAAGGGGCAAGACCCCAAGTCGTTAAGAGAAAACAGAACAATTAATACCAACGTAGTCATAATTAAATTGACCCTCGCAGAAGGCGACTAACCTAGCAAGAAAGTTAAATACAAGTAATATATATATATGTCTACATGACCTGGCGATGGTAACACTACATTGACATAAGTATGAAGTTCTATAATAGACTGCCATTATAAGGCGCGACAGAGAAAATGATTAACCTAAACCTAACCTGTTACAATAGTTCCTAATCAAATTAGTTCAATCTAAATTATTATTATTATAATGACCAATGTGCTGGGTGCACGGGCTCGCGCCCCCCGAGTTGAATAACAATTCCAATCGTAACAAACCTTTAACCTTTAGCAAGCAGAATAATTATTTTAAGTAAGTTACACGTTAAACAGAAAAATTAGCGCCCCAAGATGGCGCCATGTCAAAGTTCCAACCCGTCCGTGAGGCGGACACAACGTTAAGTACTAAAAAAGCTAGAGCATAAACCATAATGGCTGACAGGCAAATCCTGCAGTCTCAGAGAAATATAGCTATTAGTAATCATGATTTATATTTAAAGTCGAAACTTAAATTTTGAACAAATTAACCCAAACATAATTTAGAATACGTCGAACAGCAACCTACGTCTAAATCTAAGACAAGTGTCTCACCTAATCGAGTGCAGAGAAATGAGTGACATCACTACACAGTTCAGCCGTTATATACTGCACAAAGTCAATCACGTGTTCACAAACGGCGGGAATCACACTGGGGTGAAGGGTGAGGGGTGTACGTCGCTTCGGCAGAAGTCTCGACTATTCTCGTGATAATTTCAAATCACGCGCCGGTGGATGAGTCTTGTTTCACTCGAACACAACCGTCCGCGCATACGGGTTAGCGCATCTTGATGTTCAATTGTCCGAGTCTTGCTCTAATCGGGCCTCGAGCCACGGGCGGTCAGTAAGCCGCGTGATGTTGAGTGGAGTTGAGTGTGCGTGTTTCATGAAGTCGAGATCCAGCCCAGTCAAAGGGGACCAGATCAGGTGAGCCATGTTTGCATTATGTCTGTGACAACGTCACAATGTCCCCCCTTGGACGGAGAAGAAGGACGTCCTTAGCCTTTGGTGAAGACACGGGGAGGCGCCTTCCCCGATGTTCACCGCTGACTAGAGGGTGGGTGGCGGCTCCGGTACCCTCCGAGGCCATGTTAGATGGCCAGATGCAGGTGCGGGAGATGACGAATAACTGGACTCCGGGGGTAGACCTCTGCTTCACACGCTCACTCCAACACACCGTCATCCCGGGTTGACAGGGAGACAGCATACGCTCGTAAGGTGGCCCGCGTTAACCACCAGGGAAGCTTCATCGCCACGCCCAGCTGGGCGATCATTGACTGCCGATGAGTGTACAGGAACAAAGGAGGGGAAGGAAAGGGCAGGGCAGAAAAGGGGGGGACGGAAGGCCGAATAGGTGAAGTCTCTGAGAACAAAAGTTTACACGTGAACACCACATCCAATTGTAAAGTTTATCAGTTAGCGCAGCCATCCTTGAAAGTTACTGTGGCAGTTTCGTAGCACTAACATTGTCTACCAGCACGAGTCACAGAGATACCCACAACTCTGTTTAGCGACGACTTTCCATGAATGAGGAAAGGTGGGTTTGCCGCTTCACACGCACTTAGAGGTAGTCCGGTCGGTGGGGCGAACGTTCTGCACCATGTACTTTGGACCCGACACACGCTTTATTATAAACAGTCCAACACAAGTTTCTGCTCAAAGTCATACCTAGGCCCTACAGTACTACAAATTTATCCTAACAATACCAGGGGGTGGTACCCCTTCCCTTATATAAATTATATATACAACAATATAGAATACTTAGAAACATGCACTTAGAACGCAAAATTAAATCACAAAGGTACACTTAAGCAAACAGACGACACACAGCACGGGGTCAATTGACTCATTTCCCTGCAGCCTTTAGGTGGCTGACATGTGCTCTACGTGTCAAAGATGGGTCGGATACTTCTTTTAACAATACCGAAACAGGTGTAAGAAATCTTTCAATTGACCAGGGACCACTCCACTTATACGCCATCTTCGCCGAAGACTTGTCAGCAGCTGAGCTAAGAGGAAAACACTTGCACACAACAACGTCCCCAAGTTTAAATGGGACAGGGATACGCCCTCGGTTATAGGTGGCGGCAACCTTCCTTTGGGACTTCAGGAGGTTAGAAAAAGCTACCTCACATTTCTTTTCATAAGAACAATCACCTGCGTCATTAAGGAGTGGGTCAATATCCCAGTTAAACAATAATGGGTGGTTCAGGTCCCTATTGAGGAGGATAGAGGAAGGAGTGGCTTTGACTGACTCATGGAAAGCGGCGTTAAAAGCAATGTTCAAAACGTCTAAGTCCTGGTCCCAGTGGGTGTGATCCAGGTGGTGAAAGATCGTCAAGGCAACGTTTAGGTTACGATTAAACCTTTCTACATGGTTCGGCGATGGGTTGTACGGGCTAGTGGTAACGTGTCTTATCCCCCACGAAAAACACATATCTCCAAAAGCTTTAGAACGGAAACACGGTCCATTATCACTTACTATGACCCTTGGGGTCCCTAAAATCGCCCAAACACGCCTGCAGAGAGCATTAACAGTCGTCCTTGCCTTCATGTTCCTTAGGGGGATGAGTATGACGAATTTAGAGAAGGCGTCCATGGCAACGAGTATAGAGGTGTTCCCTTGGGTAGAGCGGGTAAGGGGGCCGACGAAATCAACAAAAACTTTCTCCCACGGTTGCTTAGCAACATCCGCGGAGTGATACCCTATTTTAGAATTACGCGCCGGTTTGGCCAATTGACACGGCTCACATTTGCGCACCCAATCTCTAACGTCTCTAGGCATTAAGGGCCAAAAAAATTCCTTAGAAATCTTGCGTTCGGTCTTAAGGACACCGCAATGGCCGCCAAAAAGGGAGTCGTGGAAATATTTAAGTAACATAGGCCTAAGTTTCTCTGGCACAAAATATCTTATCCTACCCTTGACACGAACCACTAAGAGGTCTTTAAAGATTTCGTAGTTCCCAATCCTCTCTCCACGCTTGATCCTGTCAACGATCTGTCTACAACATGGATCCATCAACTGATGGTCTTTGATTGAGATAAAGGATTCGGGAATCGTATGGATAACAAATAACGAGCCATCCTCCTTACATTCTCCTACAGGTTCCTTATCCTCACACATCCTAGACAAAGCGTCAGCGACAACATTAAGCTTCCCAGCAACGTGATGGGTCGTAAACTTGAACCTGGATAGCTTCCAAACCCACCGTCCAATTTTCCCTAGTTGTTTCGGGTGATTCCACATCCAGCTGAGGGCCATGTTGTCAGTGTACAACTCAAACTGGCGAAGCTCTAGATAGTCAGCGAACTTGTCGATGCCGAAGATACAGCTGAGACATTCCTTTTCATATATACTATACTTTCTTTCGGCAGGGCTCAAAGTTCTGCTGGCGAAAGCTACAGGTCTACTTCCCTCGGAAGTCGTTTGAGAGAGAACCGCTCCTAGCGCTACAGAGGAGGCATCAACATGTAGTTGGAAAGGCAGAGAAAAGTCAGGCATGCGTAGCACGGCTGGCGACACTAGGTGGCGCTTAAGCGCAACAAAAGCCTGCTGTTGGGCAGAACCCCAAATAAAGGTGGCACCCTTTTTCTTCAAGGAGTTAAGGGGGTTGGCTAAGTCAGAGAAGTTCGGGATGAACCTAGCGTAGTAGGCGCACATACCTAGAAACCTTAATACCCCTTTTATGTTTTTTGGGGCGGGAAAATCCAAGATAGGCTTAACCCGATCCGGGTCAACGAGCAGGTTACCCTCAGAAATGATATAGCCAAGATATGGGATAGATCTCTTCGCCCATGTGACTTTCTCCGGGTTTACAGTCAACCCAGCCTCGCGCAGGCGCCTCAACACTACCTCAACATGACGCAAATGGTCATCAAACGATTTGCTGTAAACGCAGATATCATCAAGGTAGTTAAACACGAATTTGTATTTCAGGTCCGCCAAAATATGGTCTAAGACTCTACTCAACGCTTGCCCCCCGCAACTTATCCCTAACGGCACTCGGTTGAATTCGTAGACTTGCCAGGGGGTGATAAACGCGGTGAATTTCTTAGACGACTCTGAGAGAGCACACTGCAGAAAGCTCGCATTAAGGTCAATCAAGCTGTAATATTTGGCTCCGCCAAGATGTTGGAAGGCGGACTCTATGCTAGGCATGGGGTATGGGTCGAACACTATTTTTTTATTAAGCTTTCTATAATCGACAATCAAGCGATGCCCATGACCTTTCCTGGGAATAATGAACGCAGGACTTGCGTATGGGGATTTGGAGGGACGAATAACCTCCTTTCGTTCCAAGTCCATGATAAGATTTCTAAATATCTCGAGTTTGGGGGGTGCACAGGAGTAGGGACCAGATCTAACAGGAATGTGGTCCTGCGCCACAATGTCGTACGGCAAAATGTCGCACTTGCCCCATCTGTCAGGGATGACGTCAGGGAATCGAGCTATCAAACGATCTATCGCTTCACGTTCCTCGACAATGGGGAACAACCTGCGAGGATGGTGCCCAACACAAAACGGAATAAACAAACTAGGTTCAAAACTAAAAGATATTCCTAAGCGTCTCAGGTCAAGTTTGACTCCAGTCTCGAACATGAAGTCAGTCCCTAGAATAACATCAAAGGGAAGTTCTGGCATAACAAAGAATGGACGTTTCCAGGCAAATCCTTCTATCTTAATAGAGAGCACTACTTTACAATCGACCAAGATAGTCTGCCCATTAGCCACGGCGTAAACCTTAGGACCTATCGACCTATAATCGATTTTTGTTTTACCCTCTAACTGGCGCAAAAACTCACGGCATATAAATGAGTGACTGGCTCCTGTATCTAAAAGAGCAACACAATCATTTTGGGCTACCTGAATCTGAACTACAGGAGTAGGAGCACGTGGTTTAATACAAGTGGGCACGACCGGACCACGACTACGAGCGCGCCCTATAAGTTTCCCGATCTACACTGTCTCTGTACGTGACCCAATCTTCTACACCGAAAACATCTCATGCGCGAGAGGTCGCGGGGCGCACGGTCGTCAGAACCCGAAGGCCTGAAGTTGTCCCTAGGAGTGCTAGCATCGCGATCGCCCGGTAGTACAGGCGCTAATGACAAGGCCGTATTCATAGGTTCGGGAGTTGAACCCGTGCGTCTGCGGTTTAATGCCGCCGGCGCATGCACACTTAAATACTCCTGTTCGGCGAGCAGGGTGTTTTCAATCGAAGATGCTAGAGAGAAAAGTTCAAGTACCGTACAGGGCTTACATGTAAATACAAAATGTCGCCGGGTGAGGGGCGACACATTCTCAAGAATAATATCAACGATCTCACTTTCCCCAGACCACTATTGAGAACTTGAGCTGCCTCTGTGATAGATAAAATAAAATCTCTCAACGATTCGTGGGGATATTGAAACCTGTGAATAACTTCTTTACATAACCTTTCTCTAGCCCTACTGGGTAACAGCGCTTCTAAAATGAGGTCAGTAAGTGATCTCCAAGATAAACCATTTTGAATCCCACGGGAGAACAGCTGGGTTAAAAAACCAGAAGTTTTGGCCAAACACAGAATCAAAAATTCACTATCACTCGCTAACTTTAGACAATATGCTCTGTTGATCTCAACCATAAATTTAAACAGATTAGCGTGATCTTGACCGTCGCAAACAGGGGTCCGATTCAAAATCTCCATAAGTACTTTGTTCTGACATTTAACTAGCGAAGGGGGTGGAGGAGGAGCGGTTGGCGCTAAAGGGGGTGGATTCCCATCCTCAATCCTGTCCATACCCGAGTCAGTCTCAGCCTCCCCAGTCCCGCTAATCTCCCCACATAGCTTAGATCTGAGCTCACCCACAGTAGCATTGGGGGGGAAGGAGACGCCCCTTGAAGTCAGCTCAGCTGTCAACTCGTCCCGGCTCAGGCGGTAGACAGCAGTCTTAGATGTGGTCAAAGTGGACATGGCAGTTGCAGGAGTGGTCTCCATGGTCACGGAGTCATGAAACATAAACAAACAAGAATCAATACAATATCAATCATCCAACAATACTGCAGACAGGCGGACCCTATTTTCTCTCCTAACTATACCTAATATCCTATTAAGTGCCCCACTCAACTCTGCGAGAGCAGAGTGGCGCAGCTTCTCTCTTGTAACCCCCCCTTCATATGATCAGATAGGTTCATATTACAATAAATAAAAGGTAGGTTAGTTACAAGAGAGTTTATTTTATTCTACAAACAACTCGCAGACATACAAGAGCGAGGCACTCTAGGAAAGTCGAGTGACTGGCCGATAAGGGCCGAAATAAACAATAAATAAAAGGGGCAAGACCCCAAGTCGTTAAGAGAAAACAGAACAATTAATACCAACGTAGTCATAATTAAATTGACCCTCGCAGAAGGCGACTAACCTAGCAAGAAAGTTAAATACAAGTAATATATATATATGTCTACATGACCTGGCGATGGTAACACTACATTGACATAAGTATGAAGTTCTATAATAGACTGCCATTATAAGGCGCGACAGAGAAAATGATTAACCTAAACCTAACCTGTTACAATAGTTCCTAATCAAATTAGTTCAATCTAAATTATTATTATTATAGTGACCAATGTGCTGGGTGCACGGGCTCGCGCCCCCCGAGTTGAATAACAATTCCAATCGTAACAAACCTTTAACCTTTAGCAAGCAGAATAATTATTTTAAGTAAGTTACACGTTAAACAGAAAAATTAGCGCCCCAAGATGGCGCCATGTCAAAGTTCCAACCCGTCCGTGAGGCGGACACAACGTTAAGTACTAAAAAAGCTAGAGCATAAACCATAATGGCTGACAGGCAAATCCTGCAGTCTCAGAGAAATATAGCTATTAGTAATCATGATTTATATTTAAAGTCGAAACTTAAATTTTGAACAAATTAACCCAAACATAATTTAGAATACGTCGAACAGCAACCTACGTCTAAATCTAAGACAAGTGTCTCACCTAATCGAGTGCAGAGAAATGAGTGACATCACTACACAGTTCAGCCGTTATATACTGCACAAAGTCAATCACGTGTTCACAAACGGCGGGAATCACACTGGGGTGAAGGGTGAGGGGTGTACGTCGCTTCGGCAGAAGTCTCGACTATTCTCGTGATAATTTCAAATCACGCGCCGGTGGATGAGTCTTGTTTCACTCGAACACAACCGTCCGCGCATACGGGTTAGCGCATCTTGATGTTCAATTGTCCGAGTCTTGCTCTAATCGGGCCTCGAGCCACGGGCGGTCAGTAAGCCGCGTGATGTTGAGTGGAGTTGAGTGTGCGTGTTTCATGAAGTCGAGATCCAGCCCAGTCAAAGGGGACCAGATCAGGTGAGCCATGTTTGCATTATGTCTGTGACAACGTCACAGAGTGACGAAGACAATATATGAAGGTAGAGTGTGTGGATCAAAAAGAAGCGGTAGTTCATGTAAGACTTGGCTAAATGTTGTAGAGGAAGGTGTAAAAAAGAGAAACATTAAGAGTTTTACGAATAAAAGAGCATGTATGACTGTGTATGGATGTTTTGTAAGGATTGGAGTATGCAATGATAGGGAAGTGTGGAGAAAGTTAGTGAGGATGGATCGAGTACAGAGATGCTATTTATGTCATATATATATATATATATATGCTATTTATGTCATATATATATATATATAGAGAGAGAGAGAGAGAGTTTCTTACCTACACCGAAAGGGAACGGCGTGATTAGGGATGTACGTTTGTTTGTATCTAATGCACCGTGGGAAGTTATAATTGTACCAAGGTTCTGTCTGTTGTGGCATTTATTATAAATTATTAATTTATTTTGTAGGGATAAAAGTTGAATTTAAAAAATAGTTGTGTGTATGTGTGTATGTGTGTATGTGTATGTGTATGTATATATAACTATATATATATATATATATATATAAAATATACATTTTATACCTAGACAAGAAGAGGTAACTACTGACCAGAAAGTGGAGTTTGGAATCAAGGAAGAAAGAAACTGATTAAATTCTACATTTGCACTCTCATGAAGACGTAGGAGAAATACTTTGAGAGCTTTGTAATATGATGCTAGAGAAGACTTGAGAAGATCAGGTGGACAGACAGACAGGGGGACAAATGAACAAGTCCTAAGAAGAGTTGGGTGAGAAGAGAACCATTTAGGATGTGGTTCTTCGGTGCAAAGCAAACTGGATCTGACACATCCTTAGGAGGAACCGTCTTCTGTATGACGTCATAGAAGGAAAGGTTGAGGGAAAGAGGAGTTTAGGAAGGAGGAGGATTCAAATATTAGATGACTTGAAGGAATGAGGAAAATTCTGGGAGCTGAAGAAGGAGGCAGAAGACAGGGTGCATATGTACGAGTTACTATTATTATCTAGGGGTGAGTAGGGTTGAATTAAATATTAAAAGTACCCGAATTTACGTGGAGAAAGAGTATAAAACCATTTTAGAAAAAAGAAAAAAAACAGCCCCATTACACCCAACCAGGTTTCAAACCTTTATCTCCCAGTCATCGGCAGTCTAGTTTACTGCGACAGTAGCGCGTTAGACAACGTGACCACCGAAGCAGGTAAGGTGCAATACTAAACTAATTTTCAAAATGCAATATTTTTTCTGCATATAAATGGCCAATTTTAGTGTCAGGATGAATTAAAGTTATTGTTATACCCGGAGATTCTAGTTATCAAACAATGAAAAGTTTCGCTTTCTTAATAATCGTTTTTATTTGCCAGTGTCGCATGGTCTAAGGCGTTACTCTCACAATAGACTGGACTACCAGTGTTGGGGAGATCGTGGTTTGATCCCGGTTAAGTGTATTGAAGATGTTATTTCCTCAAATGGTTACCCACTCTTTTAACGTAAATGTGGGTACAATAGCTCTAAATTCAACCTTACTCATCACTATCCCATTAGCATAGTTAGCACATACTTTTTCAGTTCCAGCGTTTTATTTGAATAATATAGTGCATAAAACTCTATATGGAGCTGACTAATAGTATTTAATTCCCGCTGTTGGTTTGAGCAAATTAAAGTGTAAGCCTCTATATAGAGCCGACACTGCCAGTATTTAATTCCAGCTGCTGTTGGTTTGAGCAATATAAAATGTAAGCCTCTATATAGAACAGACGTTACTAGTATTTAATTCCAGCTGTTGTTGGTTTGAGCAATATATAGTTTAAGCCTCTATATAGAGCTGACATTACTAGTATTTAATTCCAGCTGCTGTTGGTTTGAGCAATATAAAGTGTAAGGCCCTATATAGAGCTGACACTACTTGTATTTAATTCCAGCTGCTGTTGGTTTGAGCCATATAAAATGTAAGGCTCTATATAGAGCTGACACTACTAGTATTTAATTCCAGCTGCTGTTGGTTTGAGCAATATAAAGTGTAAGGGCTCGTATTTCTCTAGCTAGGTGTACTAAAGGTTTCCAATCGATACGATTGAAAGCCACAAGCTGTCGATAACACTACTCTCTTCACCGGCCCTTACGTGTAAGGGAGCGGAGGGGGGATTGGGTGGGGTGGGGGGTCAACAGATCGTGGTGGAATGGTGTGTTGCGGTCCATTGTGAAGCCCAACTGGTTGCCTATACGTGTGGGGTAGTGACCTCAAGCGGAAAACAAACAAGTTTTTCAGCAAGGCATTGTTTTTATATACCATTCATTAATAGCAATGAAAGGGGATTTATTTTTTTAAATGATGGACGGTTTAATAATCAACAATGTCAGTTCCTTTTATAAATAAATAAAATACATTATGGCTAGCTATAGTCCGATTTGTCTGTCAAACCATTTTTCATACGTGTATAGAAGTTGTGAGTATTCATTATTTAAGGCATTTAATTTGCCCTTTATGAACCGATTAATAACGTCAGCCAAGACATATAAACTAGTTTAAATTATTAACAGACACCATCCAGCCCCCCGGCCGTTAATTCCTCATTGTAGGACCAACGATATATTTTTTTAGGCCATGCCTGGAAATGAATCGGAGATCCTTGGGCAGATACGATACTGACTGAGATTAACTTTTAAACTTTTTATAAGAGCTACTGAAACAATTTTCATCAATTTATACGTCAGGTCATGTGATCTTAAATTATTATTATTATTAGCACCGCGTCTTACTACCCATTCGGGTTATACGCACTTACGTTAATGTGTAATGGTAGGGTGATTGTGAGATGAAATGAAGGACTTACAGTTTATCGTGGAATCCGAACCACAGTGGAGGCCTGTAACTCCCCACATTCATAAGATGTCTTGTCAGAGGTAAAGGAAGGGTTTGGTAATCAGATAAATCTGTGCCGGGACCGAGGATTGAACCCCGGCCACCAGCACAGAAGTCTGACACCTTACCCCTAGACCACCAGGTCACCGCTATCAATGTTAACTAAGAAACAAATGTTTTGGCATTTCCTAAAAGCACTTTCCACTAAAATCTAACTTTATCTTATACCAAAAAGTAGGTAGTAATATCAAGCTTTTCAAGAAAGAATGTAGTTTTATATACATTTAAAATATAGGAATGGAAAACGAATTACATTTAGATCAGGCGTTACTCCAAGCTCCATGCTGAGAACCTACAAGAAAGCCAAACCATCAGATTGGCAGCGAGTATAATGCCAATATTTACGGATATAGCGTGTCATTTGATCAGCACAACGAGCCGTTCGGCCATTAATTTCAGGTTTATAAACAAACTGCTAATTTATTCAAGTAGATCCTCATTTTATCCTCAGGAAGAGTAGTTGGACACGATTTCAGAGACACTGCTTCACAGATAAGCCTGTAGGCGGTGGGAATTGAGGCCACGACTTCTCTATCTGTGACCAGTCGCTTTAACCAATAGACCACAGGGGTCACATATGCCACTATACTGAGGTTATTTCAAAAAAATTCCCAGAGATAGAAAAGGATTTTTTATAAACAATACATTTTTTTGTGTGTGACGATACTAATCTAATTAATACGGAATTGTACGTACCACCGTTAGAATTTCAGTTATGCAAAAAATGAGGACGAACTTTTTCCCCCCTTCTTTTATTTTAGTGTGAATAAAAAATTCGGAAGTGTTTTAATTAGAATTTCATTACGAAATCGAGTTATAGAATTAAAGATTGGTCATACACCTGTAATTTATCAGTCTAATCACTACAACACAAATTCACTTTATCCAATTTGGGATTATTGTTAAAGCGCATTTGTCTCAGTTGTCTTGTTTTATGGATACTCATTAATTAGTTTTTAAAAATGTATAAATATATATAATAAAATGACCGAGAATTACATCAAACATGTATGAAGGCTTATTTTCAAACAGTCAAAACTAAATAGCAATAAACCCATTTCAGTGGTTGACAATCTTAAGGATTAAGGTTCTTAGGGTGTCCTACCGTAACGTACTGGATTGTCGATGACAGATCAGGGATTGGATCCCGGTTGGGTGTAGTGGTGATTTTCCACACTTATTGCAAGAAAATGAGATTACATTTTATCTGTTCTCCGAATCTTTCTCATCCTCAACACATTAGTGTAACCAGTACATCTGCATACTATCTGAATGGTTAGTAAGGCATGGAAAAAAATTTGGAAAAATTGAAGTAGGTAGAAAGATTTTTATTTTCTTCAGATGTTACACTTTATTATTTAAAATAAAATCTTACTATTTTTGCTGTAGACACTTGTTCATTTCTAGACTTCTAACAATTTTCTATTCTCCTCGTTTGGATAAGAAAGCGCTAACTCCTGAGATCAATCAATATAAAATACTTCTACTCGTACATTCCTCTAAGTCTAGCTCATTGGCTAACACATTTTTTTATGTATACAGTACATGTGTACTTTATTCGTTCAATAAAGAATTTAAATCGTTTTTCCAATATTCTAGCAGATTACTTTCTCAAGAAGTCAAGTGGTAACTTATTGATTATCCTTATCTTAATCTTGTGAAAGCTTCGCGTCTCTTATTCCTTTGTGCTTCATTTGCTGTAGAGGATCAAGAGGAATATTCTACAATGAGTAAGAGCTAACTTTGGCAGAATTTATTCATCTGTCTCGTACAAACATAGGCCAAATTAAATAATAATATAAATATAATTTCAAAGCTTGTATTTGTTTTGTGTATCCAGGACCTATATTTTTTTCAGCGTAATATTTCCTAATATCAGAATAAAAATTGTTAATATATATTTATATATTTTCTAGGATCTTCTTTAAAAGGTTATAAACCATTAATAATGATTCACAGCTTCATTAATATTTATTCTGATATTTTACTCTACGTTATTAAGAATAATAGGTTTTAACATCACAAAAAAAATGTTTAAAAACTGTCTAAAAAACGTTAAAAATCCCAAACAAATGTTTTGATAATAACAAATACAAACTGTCACTTTTATTAATAATAATAATAATAATAATAATAATAATAATATTTATATCAGATAAAACGTTGTACTGAGGGTGGTTTTGCAGAAAAGTCTTTCCCACACTCTTCCCTCGGAAATATGGGTACATTTCTTCTAAACTATAACCTCCCTATTCCTAAATTATGAGAATAACCATAAAAGGGTAGTTAAACTTGGTCCACCCCTAAAGTTCAAATGTAGCAGAAGATCCAATAGAAATGATAAACATGAAGTTGTATTCCTTTCAGGGAAAATTTAAGTCTACGACTAAACTGCAATAGATAAGTCATAATGCATTAGGAACAAAAAAAAATGAACCTAGCTGAAGGCATACAAGGGCAGAGACAAAAGAAAATCCAACGATAAGAGACGCCGAGGAATAAAACATTAAGTAATAAACTGGCACAAACTTGGAGGGTCAAACCACTTTAAAAATATTTGGAAGGAAGTTTAGTTTATAAAGCAGAAACAAATATGTAGATATTACTATCAAATTTATTAAGTACGTTAAATCAATTATTTATTAGGTCCAAAATGTACCAAGATTTTATAAATCTAGTAATTAAGTGTTATTGGGTAAACTACTTAAGAACCGTATGTAAATAGGTTTATTGTATTATTATTATTAGCACCGCGTCTTACTACCCGTTCGGGTTATACGCACTTACGCTAATGTGTAATGGTAGGGTGATTGTGAGATGAAATGGAGGACCTACAGTTTAACGTGGAATCCGAACCACGGTGGAGGCCTGGCAAAGTTTATTGTAGGAAGGACATTTTAGAATATACAAACAATCTTGATTCGACCCTTCGGAGTGAGAAACATTGTGATCATTAAAACAATTGAACCAGAGGTTTTGATCAATGTCATGACCCCTGAAACCGGAAAGGGGATTTAGTGATGTATTTATCTTATACTAGAGCCTAAACCATTTTACCGACCGGGATAAACCTTGGTACCTTAAGTTTTAAATAAAAAACTTATTTTTTCAAAATCCATTCAAATGATGATTAAATTTTGTATCCAAGACACTGTTTAAGATAACATTTCTCATTTACACATGCAAATGACAGGGTACTTTACATAGGAAAAAATTGCCAAATTTAATATCTGCGGACTATTTCAGATACGAACTAACTTATCATTGTAAAGTTTTAGTACTATTTAAAATTGATATTTTATTGAGACACAGTTTTTATAAAACCAATAATTTAGAAGCTATGAGCAAATCTATATTATATTTTTAATGTATGTCTTTGAAAAATGTGAAATGTATTATTATGCTCTTTTGGGGTCAGCAGAGATGTTCCTCTTTTATTCAAGGGTTCTGCAACAATGTATATTATTTTATTCATCCTCTTTGTACAAGGGTTTCTTCACCATGAGTTTTTAATAAAAGTTGCTAATAAATGATAACGGCTGTGTGGAGTAACATACTAGATATATGTTTAGAAAGGAGATGTAAGCCTACACAACTTTGGTCTTCTGTTTAGCACCGTCCCAGAACTGTCCGTTGTCCCCATAAATCATGGCTTCCATTGTCACCCTAATGGTAAGTGGTGGCGGCGATTACTTCGCTGAATGGGGAAGATACTATTTTGTACATCCATATATTTAATGGCAACACCAAGATGACACAAAAGGCTATGATTAACACTGCTATTATTGATCATAGCCCGACACGTGATTGAAAAGAGAACACCTGTAAGATAATCTACAGCTATCGGTAGGTACGTCAAGAACCGGATAACATAGAAAGCGTGTAAGGGAGAAACCTCATCAAAAGCGCATGGAGATATAGATCAAAATCAAACAGTGAAAAAACAACAGCATATCGTGGCAAACATGTTTCTTAAGGCAGGTTCACACGCTACGATAAATGCTACCCATTTATCGTTGCGTGTAAACAGGACATTGTAGCGATTTATTGGAATTGGATCGGATGGTTGATGCCGGCTGGCATCAATTTCTGCGAATCGTAACGACAAGTTGGAACGTGTAAACAAGCAGAAGCCATTAATTGCTACGATTTGACTCACTTTGCATTGGCTGTTCACGGGAAAGGTTGTGTCGAACTAGTTCGTTATTCCGGTGGCAAGGAATCGTAAGGTAGCTGAGAGTCTTTCGTGCGGAGATGTCGCTCTTCTCATAACAGTATCATTTTTCACAATAAACGGAGAAACTAACCTTAACAACTCAACATGAGTCTCTTCATCCATTCTTAAATAATTCCAGAATTTAGGAAAAAAACCTCAATGCATCCGACAGGGCAGTCTAGTCTATTGCGAGAGTAGTGTCTTAGTACATGCGGAAATTTAAGTGGGTATAAAAAATTTAAACATAAAACATCCAATATGGTGGACGCATCTTATCCCAATAACCTGGAAGAACCATTAACACAAATCGTTTAACCTAATGTTGTGAAAAGTTTAAACTTAGATAAAAAAAACAATAGGAGTAAACTTGACTAAAGCTGTGTCCGTCAGAGCCAGGCTTGGATCCTGGAGTAAAATAATAATTTCCCCAAAAATATTAATTTTTTAAATAAATACCATCCCAGAAATATTTTATAATGAGTTCTTGTGTTGATTTTAAAATTAAAAATAACAATACAATAATATTACTTGCAAATCCTGCTTTTGACAACATGCTGAAATATAATTTATACGTCCAGCAATTAAACAGATATTTCAGTCGTCCACACACATTCAAACTTTGGTACGGTTGCATCCAAATTGGAAACGTGAAATCCTGCGGTTTTTTTTAATCGTTTCACCATTCAACGCAACTGATCCATTTCACAACCAATTTAAATCACATTTTCATGTTCAATTCCACCGCATCATTAAATTTGTCGCCAGTATAGTAACAAATAAACACAAACAAACAGAGTTTTGAAAGAAATTTAAACTTTTTTTTTCTATTTTTTACCTAATAAGCTCATATTAAGTGGAATTTTAAAAAGTAGATAATTCAGATTTTATTTTAAACTAGCAATTCCACACGGAGTTTCCCCTGACCCACTGTGGTATAAGAATTATGTAAGCCCCCACCCCACAAAAATGTTTAGAATTATGGTCGATTTCATATAATTTTTTTTTCTCCCGAGGAGGATGCGGCATATTTTTTATCAAAGTCATCTGTGAAACGTAATTTGAAACCAGATTAACAATATTTTCTTTTAAAATTTGTTTAAAAAAATAGCCTAATTAAAGAGGCCAATTAAAAATTTAAAAATCCTGCTTCGAGGTGAATTCGAACCCCCTTCCGTCCACCCATGTTAAAAATGTCAGATCTGTGCGTGACGTATATTTGGCCGTGCATCGCACACAAACAAACACCCACAGACATACAAACACTTCCTTTTATTATTATTATTATTATTATTATATAAGAGATGACTTTTTTAGACCAATCTAATGGGCCGTATGTTCTCAGGTGTCACTTTGATACACTGGTCTGCTTAAGACATGGATATTGGTGGTCAAATACGGATCTACTGAGGGGGATATCTCCTTAGTGGTTTCCCACTTCCTTTCAAACAAAGGAGAGTAGGTTACCTCTAAAAAATGCTTACTTTTTCATCCCAACCATATTACAGTACTTATTAAGTGCATATCTCCTGAACAAGTAGTAAAACGCGATGATAAAAAAAAATTGTATCTAGATCCAGTTTTCGTTATAAAAGTTTAAAATTAAATTTTCCTCTATATTTTTTCTTTCTTTTTAGCATCACGTCTTACTATTCATTCAGGTTGTGGACGTATTATTTAGGCTAATGTTCTAATGATGAGGAAAATTTAATTTGGAGGAGGCGTATCCTCATTTGCATGGAGGTGGAATGGAAAACCGTATAATAAGACCGACTTTAAGTACATTCAACTAGGATTCAAACCTTAATTTCCCCGTCATTAGCTGTCTTATTCTATTGTGTAAGTAACGCCTTAGATAAGGGTGTCACCGAAGTGGGTTGTATATGATTATTAACTTTTTTCTTACGATACGTCTTGTTTGAGTTTATAGTGTTCAATTAAAAGCCCTTAAATGTTAGAAAACTGTGATAAGAAGATATTACGTTTTATGTCACACTATACTGATAATATGGCTTACACAAACACATTTTAAAATTTGTTGTCTAATTGAATTAATTTACTGATACTTTTGACACGGTGTAAATGTTATAAACTAACCTCACTTCTTAACTTCCTTGTCTTGAGAAAATTAAAAGCAGTTGCTTAGGGGAGTTTTTAAGGCCTCCTAGTTTTTTATATATAATCCCTTGGATAGTAATAGAAGAAGATGAAAAAGATAATATAGTAGCATATTCTGAAAAGTAATTAAGGTTTAGTGTCTTTTAAACATCCGCAAAATTAGTTTTTACAAAATCACAATGGTTAAGTGGAGTAAAATTTAAAATTAACAAAAAGGTTAAACTAAAAAAAATATTTTTTTAGAAACATTTAAAGTTTTTTAATAAAAATCGTTTGATAATATTTATAAATAAAATTCAATTTTTAGTGAAATTAGGTTGTAAATGTTGTATTAAGTTAGCGGGTGTAAGTACTTGCAGCAATAACCACGGAACAGGGAAATACAGATAAGATTGATTTTTTTTCCAAAATGTACTAACTTGTTTTATCAATCTTTCACATTAATATAGATATACGAAATTGCATGATCACGTCATCCTTTGTTCTTAAGAACAAAATTTCAAGTGTAATTTGACTCAAACGACTACAATTTTAATATGTTACTGAATTTTTTTAGAGGTTTGTTAGGTTTTTTTATGACTAAGATATTATTAATTATAATGTATCATAACTTTTAATTAACATTATCAATCTCTTTCAAATAACATTCAAATATTGTGCATATGTTTTATATTATATTACACATGTATTTTACGTTAACTTAATACAACTTTTACAACCCTATTTAACTAAAAATTTAATTTTATTAGAGATATTAAAACAATTAATGTTTTGTTTGAGTCGAAAAATTATTAATATAAAGAATGCAATTAAAATATTGTAATATAGTAATTTTAGAATTGTATGAAATATTATAAGAGATGAATTACATAACTTAATAATAATAATAATAGCACCGCGTCTTACTACCCGTTCGGGTTATACGCTTTAAGTACTAACTACACTAATGGATTAGGAATTGGGAAGGTTGAATTAGAGGAAGTGAACCCGCATTTACGTGGAAGGAGAGTGGAAAACCATTTAGGAAAAACCACCCCCAGTTCAACCGACCGAGATTCGAACCTTGATCTCCCCGTCCTCAGCAGTAGAGCTCAACACGACTAGCGCGTTAGCCAACTACGCCACCGAGGCGGGTAACTTTATAAGATTTGAGAAGATCAGGTGGACAGACAGGGAGACAAATGAAGTCTTAAGAAGAGTTGGTGAGAAGAGAACCATTTTGGATGTGAATCTTCGGTACAAAGCAAACTGGATCGGACACATCCTCAGGAGGAACTGTCTTCTGTGCTACGTCATAGAAGTAAAGTTTGAGAGAAAGAGAAGCTTAGGAAGGAGGAGGATTCAAATATTGGATAATTTGAAAGAATGAAGAAAATTCTGGGAGCCAATGATAAAGCAGAAGACAGAGAGCATTGGTGGTGTAAGTTTACTGATAAAAGGAATGGACCAGTCGTATGACAGAAAACATAATAATAATATACTAGTAATATATCCCTACATTTTAAGGACTACCGAAAAATATTATTTACAATGTAGAGTGCACAAACTCTCTCAAAGCAGAAATTTGTTGATAATCACCAAACATATTTCTTCTTAGCAATATATAGTTTATATATGATTATAGAAAAGTTGCAACCAGGAAAAAATCACGGACAATTGCGATCATTTGATGGTGATGGTCATTTTAAAAAATTACTAGTTGGATAAATGTGACCAACTTGACTGAACAACTGAATTTCTAGTTTATTTTGAGGCTGTCTCGTCAAATTCATTTGGTGGTGAGACTTGGTACGTCCAGTTAATATTTCATCATCCACGCGGCATATTTGAAAAAAAAAAAGCTTAAAAATGACTCATCGGAATTTAATTTTCCCCCCTGAAATAAAGGAGTCCCATAGGTGAACACCCTTCTCGTAAAATTACCTTTATTAATTCGTTAAAAGTCTCATATTAGGATTTATTTAGTCCCAATTAATTCTAAAAGATTTAATAAAAATAATGAGCTGATAATTACATTTAATTAATTAAATTGCGATATAAATGAATGTAAAACTTTAAATAAACTTAAAAATAAACACCATAAAAAAGGGCAGACATTGGAGCAGCGGTAATCGATCCTGCAGAGGGATTCTGGATCTTTTGAACGATAGCGATAGCGATAGAGTATTAACCGATGGCTATCGCCTGTCATAGCGAATCTCGTATTCCGGTTCTTTGCTTGATAGAGCGAGATCGTCACAGAATCGATTTTCAAAGATATCTTTAGGAAACGTGATTTAACAAGGCCCTGTGTAGCGAGGCTAAGGCCATAGCCAATTGAAACACGCGGACTTAGCGGGAAGAAAATTAAAACAAGCAAGATATGGCGTCTACAAGGTAAGCTAATAAATAACAATATTTTTATTTAACTACTTTCTGTAGCTTAGTTCTTAAATAGTGTACTTCTATTCAAGAAAATTTTCATCAGTAGTTAATATTAAGTTAATTAATTAAATCTAATTAAAATATTTAGATATTATATTCATAGGAAAATTAAGATCTTTTTAATACAAAGGTTAAATATATACCTGCCGATCCATGAATTAAATAAATACAGACTAATATTCTTATTACAACAGTTCTAATAGTTGTTCCTTTTTATATACTAAACCCAATTAGAGAAGTAAATAGTAGTATAAGTGTTCTCAAAAATTATTATTTCACCTAAAATCCATCCATATTTTTTTACAAAGATGTGTACGAGCAGTAGGTACCTACTTTATAATTATGTGTTCATAAATGTTTTGCAGCAAAGTTGTTCGTGGTGAAAAGGCCTCTCCAGGCCAAATTTCTACCCTGGTGGACTACATGCTGAACCACAGGGAAGTTGCAGCTGGGCGCCTCTTTGGGATAAAGGGAGGAGAGAATTTAGGAGCACGGTGGCAAGAATTGGGTTTATTGCTCAACACAATGGGGCCCCATAAGAGTGTGGTCCAATGGCAAAAGGTGAGAAATATCTCTATTTGTTTTCTATATGAGCAGTCATTCAAGTTGGCCTAATCTCCCTATTTTGTTATTAGTTATTTTAACTGAGTATCTCTTTGAACTGATTAGTTTTCAACAATTTGCCAATATAATGTAGGCCTAAATAGGAACTAAGTGAATTGCTATTATCATTTAAAAAAATAATGTACTCTCATGATAAAAGTGGGTATGTTAATTCATAAATATTTCTGCAAGAGAAAGCATACTAGAAATATTTTAGCATTAGGCCTATCACTGATAAATTATAATTAATGTTTTTAGGTCTGGACTGACCTGAAATACAAAGCCCGAAGGCATGCGGCATTATTGAGGGCAGATCACTTAAAAACCGGCAACAAGCTAAAAAATGAACCTGCCCTCAATGATATGGAGAAAAAAATCCTCACTATTATCGGGCCAGAGACGGCAGAGGGCTACTGTGTAGCAGATAGCCTGCCAGAAAGACAGGTGAGATTAATTTTTGGAATGTAAGAAGTTGCATTTGAAATTTCTTTGGTTTGATGCATTCTTTAAAATTGTGATACTCTTCTATGGTATAAAAATAATTTTGCAATTTATTTTTTCTTAATGTATCCATTCTATCAGTTCAATTTGATTCTAGAAAAGTTAAAAAATAAATTACCAACTAAACCAATACAAGGAAATGTTTATTTTGTAGGAAGACCTTCTTAAGGCCTTGGACGGAATCCCTGTCCCTTCTGTTGAAGATGACCCTCCACAATTATTTCTTAAAGAATTGTTGGAGGGTCCAGTTGAAGTTGTGGAGCAAGAATGTGAAAACCCAGATTATGAAGAGGCAGGGATATGTGAGTTTATTTTAATTTTATTTTTGCTAGATTTTATTAAATATAATTAGTTGAATGGACACTTGGTTCATGTGGCCCCCATGTCCCCCGACATAAACAATTGCAAATGTGTGGGTCAATCGCAATCATAATTCTGAATCAAATCAACATTGAATACCCTAAATTTCTATGTTTGGATCCCTGACAAGAGTTCAAAAGGTTCATTTTCTTTAATCTAGTTTCCCATCCTCTCTTCTTTTTAGCTTAAGAGGGGCAATACTGATACTTCAGATAAATAAAAGTGTATTAAAACCAAACACAAAGTTTAACAAAGTCTTTACTTAAATAAAAATAACAATATAAAAGCTTGATAGATTTTAATTTATTTCCTTGATAATAAAATAAATTAGTGCCTAATGGCCTGGAAATGTATAACAAGACAGTGTAGAAATACTGTACAGTAATGGAAAACAGTTGATAGTGAAGAATGGAAACCTTAAACGAAAGTTAGATTAGGCCTAGATAGAAAAACACACTTCTCTCTTCATTTCTTATCTTCTTAAACTATTGCACTATTACACTTTACACATTGTTTTAAATTTTAGGAAATATTCCTTTATCATTTGAAGAGACACATTAAAAACACACATATTTCAAATCATTCTAGAAACGTGTATTTCAATAACTTATCTTTATGGATTTTTTTTAATGTGTCTCTTCAAATGATAAAGATATATATCAGAAATTTTAAAACAATGTGTAAACTGTAATAGTGCAATAGTCTAAGAAGATAAGAAATGAAGAGAGAAGTGTGTTTTTCTATCTTGGCCTAACCTTACTTTCCTTTCAGGTGGGCTTCCTTAACTATCAATTACCTACCTACTTTACATTATTGTACAGGATTTCTACATTGTCTTATCATACTATTTATTTACTTGGTTATTGTAGTGACTTATTTTATGTATATTTGTCATAGTTGTAGAGAGTTTGGCTCCTCCACCAGAATTTGATACGATCCAGCCAGATGTGCCTTCTTACAAGCGCAAAGGCTGCGAAAAAAAATACACCCCACAAAGAGGTAAGCCATAACAATCATTGTTATCCAATAATTTATGTAATTGACCTTTGTGGTCTTGGGGTAAAGTGCTCGCCCCAGAACACAATGTTTGTGGGTTTAAGCCCAGCCGAGGCAGACAGATTTCTCTTGAGCGACAAAAATCTGTAGCACAACTTCCTTTGGAGCTTATCGGTCCCATGTCAAATGTGGCATGTAAAAGAACCCAAAAGTACCTCTTCTAGAAAAGTTCCTAGAGAAATTCAGTTTTGAAAGCAAAGGGTAGCTAGCTACCACATTTTCAAGACTTCCCTAGTACAAGTGCTTCCCTCCAGATGGTCTGGGAAGCACATAAAACCAACCCTTGGGTTGTAAGCTCGTTGCATTATAATAATAAATGAATATATCAATCACAGCAAGAAACCAAAGTAATAATACAAGCTAACAAAATCACACTAAACACATTAAGCTTAATATTACAAACAAAATGTTGGTGTATTATCGGATATTTGACAAGAACTTGGTTTCATTTTTTATAAAAGGTTGATTCATTTATTTTTTTAAAGCATCTGTAATGAGTTTGTATTACCCTGATGACTTTAGCTTTCTTTGGGCTTACACACTTTCATATAATTATATATTATTTAACTGCCGTGGCATAAAAAAGAGGGAAGGCACTTATTAAAGGATAAAATACAAAATCAATAATCTCGTTTTAATGAGGTTTCCAATAAAATAATGCTAACAAAATATGATACTCCAATGTTTTTTTATTCTTTCTTTCCAAAAGTCTTAGATTTTATTCAAATTCTTTTTAAGTGATAGGTTTTATTATAATTATATGTTATGATTATTTGCCGCAGCTCCCAACAGCAACGGCTGCGAAAGGACATCGAAAAGTCCCGGGAACAGTTTGCAGAACTGCAAGCTGGACAGACTGAAGTCCTAAAGGTATGTATCGTTAAGCATAGAGGTAACAAAAAATAGCTGTTATAATTTATTCCATGTATAGTTGTGAGAAAGGAAAGTATTATGTCATTATTACTTTCTCCTAACCCCTTTATATGTCAAAGGTCAACTTAATTAATGTACCATAAAACTGATTCCAGATGATGGCAGAAACAATCAGCAAACAAAGTGAAGCTATTAAGGATTTTTCTGTCGCAATGACATCATTAGCAGAGAGTGTGAAAAATATTGTAGAAGCAATAAATAAAAATTGAAAAGATTTTGTTAATTTTTTTAAAACCTATTAAACATCCTATAGCCTCGTTTCCAAAGTCTTAACTCTGCCTTAATTGTAACTAAAAATAATTACACTATATTAGTTCAATTTAGGGGTGTACAAATTCCACTTTTTCATTTCTAAGCAAACTCGAATCGAATATATGAAATATTCTCGAAGCCAAATGGAATTCAGGTATTTTTTGTTGTTTGTTTTATGCTTAAAAAATATTATATTGTGGTTACATATATAAATTTATATACTAAAATTACTCTCAATTTTTTTATTGCACAATGTGTTTCTTATAGTTTGTTTTAAACTAATAAATCAAGTTATATCACAATCAGGCCACTTTATATTTATTCAAAATGAATTTTGATTTGTAATGTGTGTAAATTACAAGAATTGACGATAAAAGTAGTATTTTAACTATCAATATTTTTACCGGCGAAGCTTCGAAGTCGAAATTATTTTTAAAGCAAAATTGAAGTTGACATTTCTTTGTAATGTTTTGAAGATTCTCACACCCGTACCACTTAACATTGTTGCCACCGGAAATGTTAGGTGTGAATTGTTTTATTTTCATTGTCAAAGTAATATTGTGTATGTTCCCCTTTTATAAGTCTCTTTACCTATTTCCTATCCTATATACAGTGTAACAAAATACCTTGAAGTTAAAATAAGTTTTCCTTCTGGAAATGCATATGTGAAAATTAAATACATTAATCTTATTACTTGATAGTTCACTTTAATTTTTTTTTTATCCTCTAATTTTGCTTTAAAATGATTTGTTTTGTTAACACTATATACCTAGGGGGCGACTTGCTTGAGTGGCCAAATGGTCAAAGATGTCCCTTAGAAAAAATAAAATACCATGGTATAATATACAACATAATAGTGTTCTAAATCAGGTTAGCCAACCCACAGGTCACTTGTTATCCCCAAGTTTGTTGTGTGGTGAAATTGAAATAATTTAAATTAAAGAAATGAACAATAAATAAGTCTCTTGGCTTTGATGTAAATACTTTCTAACTTCCATGAAGTTTACAGAATTGTAAATATAATGATACTTGTGTAATGTATGTATATATTTGTTAAAAACAAGTAATTATTTGTTTGTTTTTTGTTATATATTAGGTTCTACAAAACTTCATGTGGGCCTATAGCTCTCGGCCAATTCACCAATAACTTATGTGGCCCTCTTTTTGAAAACGTTGGAGATGTCTGTACTAAATCTAATTTTTCTAAATATTACTATATTATCTATATATGCATTTTAAACAATTTTGGAAGGAAAGCATGATTTTAATTTGATATAAAATCCAAATTGTTTATTGCAAATGTAGCACAACTTGAAATATTTGGTTGACCAAAAGTTGTTGAATTTATAAATGTAATTTTTTTTTAAACTATTTATATACTGTTGCGATATGTGTGTGAGCCCTTCTTCATAAACTTAGGCATGTTCGAGCTTGTGATGGCCTGACTTATAAGGTCGAGATGGTGTCACCAAGCTGGTTGAGAAGCTGCTGTAAGATCTACTTCCTTCTTGGGTGCGGACCTTGTGTTTGGTAAAGAATAGACACGGTCCTCTGCATTTCTAAGCTGGACTTGGAACCAGCTATGGTTGCATTACCGCTGCTATTATCCAGGCAATTAAGTTAAGACAGTTCCGGGTCAGTTATTCTGGGCGACAGGTGGTTCCAGTCCGGGCGGCTAAGCCAAGACGGTGACAGGCGGTTCCAGTCCGGGCGGCTAAGCCAAGACGGTGACAGGCGGTTCCAGTCCGGGCGGCTAAGCCAAGACGGTGACAGGCGGTTCCAGTCCGGGCAGCTAAGCCAAGACCATTTATGTGAAATGCCGATGAATTATTGCTGCTTGTACGCGTCTAGCCTCAGCGAATCGACCTCTTTGTGGCACAGCTTCGATGGCATTGACACGTTGAGGAGGAGGGAGCTCATCTACTTCTTCGATGACAGGAAGATTGTAATGAAGGCGCATTTGTGAAGAACAACACACGCATTCACAATCTTCCCAGACTTTTCAGGTTTATACATTAGAACCCGTTGCTTCGACAAACATCTCCACACACTTTTCAACACTCCAAAGCATCGCTCTACTGGGTTTCGAGCACGGCATTGGGCTTCAGTATAGCGAAACTCTGGGGTTCCTGGTTGTGCATGTGTGATAGGTGTCATGAGCCATGGCTCTAATGGATACCCAGCATCACCTGAAAAGTAGTAAAAACATATATTTGTAGAAAATAAAACCTTTGTGTCTCCACATGACATACCATATTAAATATTTTGAGAAGAACTTTGCTCATAATCTTACTATTTTTTTAAAGACATTGTGACTGATGTAGCCTATAATATGGTTACCATAGTACCCATATTATTTTTAATGCAATGACTAAGAATTTGTTTTGGGCCTATAAAATGTTAATATCGTACCTAGAAGCCAAGTGTGCCTTTCTCCTCTATTATGCCACATTTCCATCACTGTGCGGGCTGGAGAAGAAGACCAAATGAAGGCATCATGCCTGGAACCTCCAAACCTTGAATTTACATTCAAAATTCTAAGACTTGGATCACAAATCTGTAAGAAATAAAAAAATATATATAATATGCATTAAACAAAATGAAAATTTTAACGCTTCATGGTAATGTTGTTTGTTTTGAAGCCAATTATTCTTGCTCTTTACAAACATGGCCTAGAAATACTGCCAAATCTAGCTACTAGAAACCACACACCATTTTTTTTTAATCAATATATTTATCTGTTGGATTTCGTAAAGTCTGGTTTGTCAATGTTAGGAAGATAAAATATACTGAGGGTTTGCTCCAAAAAAGTTTCCCATTCATTTTCCCAAAAGTCGAGACGTATTGTCTATCAATTTTTTACCTTACTTATCCTTACTTTCTTTTTGTTAATATATAGATATAACCTGTTAGTTAAAGGTGGCACACTTACCACCTGTACATTTAAAGAATGATATCCATGATGATTTACAGTCCCTTCTTCATGGATTTGGGGGCCCAATATTGCAACATGGCTGCAGTCTATTGCACCTATAGCACCAATAAATGGCTGTCTAGCATCCCGGAATTTCTCCCTTGCTTCTTGTCGCTCCACAGCTGTTAGTGGGAACTTCACCCATTGGCGCAGAAGCACGATATTTATTGCTTCTGTTACAGTTGTGATTGCTCTAGACACTGATGCTTGGCTTAGTGCTATATTCCAATCTTGGCCTATTGCCCGCTGGTAACAGCCTACAGAATAAAATCTGATTGTAGACAAAACCTAAAATAAGTAAATAAAATGTTAGCCAACATCCAGACATGAGCTTACTATGTTGAAGTTAAGGCTGTTTTATATTTTGTAACTTATTTTTTTAAACCTAACCTTATGATATGATTTAATTAAATTTACTACTTAATTACACTCTTTGAATTTCTTTCTATAAGCCAAATAGTTTTGTCAATGATAGGTGCAACATAGTGTATTAAAATTTCAACTAATTACAAAAGTAGACGTAAGAAAATGTTAAGATCATAATCAATTCTATTACAATAATACAAAGAGTATTTTCGCCACAGAACTTAGATATATAATATTAATAGATGCTATCATATATTTGATTCAACTTTTGGAAAAAAATAGTCAGATCAACATTTTTGTATTCAGATTCATGTTGCAAGCAACACTACAATATAATTATGTATTTAAATGGGTTCATACTTGGAGAAAAAAAAAAACTATTGTTAATTTAAGTGATTATTCATTTATTTATTTACTATTTCGTATTTCATATTCTAATTTATCTTAACTATTTCTAATGTTTAACTTTTTAAATTTATAATTTTTACTAAGCCTAACATATTTATATTCAATAATTTACAATTACATTGGTTTTCCTCAGACCCGTAGATAGTGTAACATCATCGAAACATGTCGTTGTCAGAGAAGACCAACGCTTATATAAAATAAGAAGGGAATGAATATGATTAACCAAGAAGATATAACCTTATCATTTAATACTCCTTACCAAATAAAAATGAACCTTATTAAAAATTACTAAAGAGATCCTTAGTCCTATTATCGAAATACATACAAAATAAATGTTTTTTGATTATATTAAAATCATTTAAGTTTGCCCGGTAGTGGCAGTTTATATATCATTTTGATCAAAATAGCTCTAGATACTAGGATGTGACTTTAGACATATTATTGTGCTGTGTATAAATAGTAAAACTATTACTGAGCAAAAAAAAAAGGTCAAATTTTAAATTAAATTTAAAAGAAAAGAGAAATATGTAGGTAGTTTTTAACTAGTCCTACAATTTTAAAAAAAAATTGTTAAATATGCAGTGTACAGAATGAAATATAAAAATTATTGAATTTAAACTTTATATCTCAATTAGGTCACATTTCACACAAAAAAGTAGTAATTGATTCACATACTCTAGATTGCTGATATTTTGCTCAAGTTGTTACCTTATGTGAATCGTGATCATACATACATTTTCTTAAGTTACTGTAAGTGAACGTTAAGTTTATCGGTTATCCTGATCCCGGCAAAAATATTTTCAATTGATTCTATTTTTGTTTGTGTGCTCCGTCAAAAAAGCCTTGTATGTAATTATGTATAAGTCAGAAAATTTGGTTTAGTGTTATGGGTAACACCACTATATCCATCAATTACACTTTATTTTATTTAAACATACCTGTACTTCAACGGAAATGCCATGAGAGCGTTCTCTCTGTAATCTATTTCTCAGCGCTTCTATTAGATCCCATGCCATATCACGAGAGATGCGGAATAAATCTATAAACTGATCTTCTTGCATGTCAAATGGGTCTGTAGAATCCCTCAATCTTCTTCGTTGCACTCGCAACTGGTCTCTGTGCAAGATATCCTCTTCCACAAGCAAAATCCACCCCAAGTATCCTTCAGCCATGATTGCAACTAAAACACTATTTACACACAATGAGTTAGTTATAGATTGATAATTACAAAAAAAAATTACATTAAATCACACTGATCATACAGCTATATTAATAATTAGTTCCCTTTAAAATGTTAGGGTTAGTCCCTATGTATTGCCTGGCTGGAAACATTTCAGTTAAGTTGTTTCTTCGATATAGCAAATTTATTTCTTTGTTTTAATGCAATACATATCAATTTTGTTGTTACTCTTATATGCATAGGAAGACGGAGACTTAAATAGTAATTGTATTTATAAAGTTTGGTTACTATTGTGATTTTTTTAAATCTTTTTATTTTATACTTCATGTTTATTTGTTGGTAAATATAACCCTACTTAAAATATTAAAAGATTTTGAGTAAAGCTTATGTTTATAAAGTGTTGGTAGGGCCTACTCTAGGCTTATACAAATATGATTATAAATAGGGTCTAAATGAGATTGGCCTAGATCCTCAGCACAATCTTACCTCACACGAAGAAGGATTTAGTACTAGTTGCAGTTTGATATTATAACCTCTAGCATAATGTTTTACAACTTTTAAAACCAATAGATAGGCCTACATAGTAAATGAACATAGATAAAATGATCACAGCTAAAATAGTAAGTTTTATCTAACATCTTTGGGTCTAGACTCTTTGAATTCTCATTCAAACACACACAAAAAAGTGTTGGCCTAGCCACTAAAATCAATCTGTCAGATAACCTCAATGTTAAACTTAAATTATCTAATTTAATATTAATTTGGGAATTGCTATGTTTAGGATTCATCCTAATATTTATAAAATTAAACTTATTTCGGTAATACATATTGTAAGTTTGTTGTATTTTAATATCTATATTCGAAATAAAACACATTTAACAATTATAATATATGCCTACTTTTAATAAATTAGGCCTACTTGACGAGATGATGTGCTATTGTTCCAAACATAACCTTATTTTACATCAAATTAATTTTTGATAAAAGCCTATGTTATATTAAAGATTGACATAAGTTAGCCCTTGATCAATTTAACCTCGCCTGCAGCAAGATTTACCTATTGCAGTGAATAGTGATATAAACTAGCATATAAAGTAAAGAAACTGAACATAATTCTCTTTGTATACTAACTTTAAAAAAGAGGCACAAACACTTCTAAATTGGTTTGAGATTTGATAATTGGTATTAAATTCTACCTTTACACAGATTGTCACATAATTGTATGCTAAACTTATTGGAGTTATAATAGTATACTTCAATGCAAGAAAACAATCACCTTCATGTCTAAAAATATAAATAAAAACATTTAACTGAAGCCTATTTCAACATTTAGAAAAGTTTATGCCTACGGACTATATTTAGGTTTTAAAAATTACTTGATTGTATTTAGTTGGTATTGTATATTTTCATATTAGTTATTTTTCGTAAAAATTAATTATTATAGTATTTTACGTAATATGTGTGTGTAGCAAACAAGATAATATATTTGTGTAGCTAATAAAATCAAAGTGGCACATAACCTCTACTTTACACTTAGATTATATCATTTAATATTAATACCGGCGTTGCTTTGTTTTGTATTCGATGTTAATATATTGAGACTATTATTTGTAATACATAATATTGATGCATTATAATTACTACATTCACAATATACACATATTTAACACTAACAATATGAAGTGCAAAATTACTTACCTACGTCAAGTGATGAAGACACTATCGTTCACTTTCTACCGCGAGCTTCTCGACCCTCGCTACAAAATTCGGTGGTGAACGATCAACTTCGCTAACGTTTTCTCTCAAAAAGAGATCCGGAATCGCTCTCATCGCTCAACTCGAGGCTAATGTTGGTCGACGCGCTATCGCTATCGTTCAAAAGATCCAGAATCCCGCAGCTGGTCAGTTTCTGATGTTGCTACACTTCTCTTAACATTGATGCAATCCCCCCCCCCTTTTTTTTTATAGCGGAAGAGAAGAAAAATATGTGATAGCAATAATTGTATGGCTTTTGTACTTTAGACTAGGGGTCTTCAACCAACACCAACAATTCTTTTTTTTTTTTGCGCTTTGTCTCATGAAAAATATAATATTATTTCTAGAAACAAAATAACAAATACAGATTTATATTTACATAGCAAATTTATAAAATAAATGCCAGTACCAATTTTATTTACGTATTTTACTTTATTTTATAAGAGAATTTTTCTTTTTTTCATGAAAAAAAAGTTGCTGTTTAGTTCACATATGCTTTGAACTGACAAGTCTATTAGACAAGACAAACACTACCTCCTGTTATCAAACACAGAACATACTTCACGATAAATCCTAATCCCTAATGTGAGTATGTGTGTGTGTTAAGGGTGAGCTAATAAGAATAGTTTAATATTCATTCAATGTGAATATTGTAGGGTCCATTATTGAGGATCTCGGGCCAACAAGAAACAAACTTTAGCCCGTGGGCATAATAAGGTTGAAGACGCCTGCTTAAAGCTTGATTCACACGTTCAAAAATGATAGAAAGCAGAATCTACCTCAGTGGCGCAGCGATTCACACGCTATTTGTTGACCCATGATGCATTGCAACGCTAACTTGAAAAAGCTGGCTGTCAACCTATTTTATTTTTTAGTGGATAAACATATGTTATAATCAATCTTCTGATGGATGTTTTCAAATGATAACGCTGTGTCGTGGTACAATCCAATACATCGATACACACGCTTTACATTATTATTATTATTATTAGCATCGCGTCTTACTACCCGTTCGAGTTATACGCACTTATGCTAATGTGTAATGGTAGGGTGATTGTGAGATGAAATGGAGGACCTACAGTTTAACGTGGAATCCGAACCACGGTGGAGGCCTGGCATTCCACACATTCACAAGATGTCTTGTCAGAGGTGAAGGAAGGGTTTGAAAATCAGATAAATCTGTGCCGGGACCGAGGATTGAACCCCGGTCGCCAGCACAGAAGTCTGACACCTTACCCCTAGACCGCCAGGTCACCCCGCTTTACATTAATGGATTGTTTCAAATCTTCTCGCAAAGGCCAACGAAGCTGTTTCCTTGCTTATGTGTGTAGAGCGCATGCGTACTGATTTGAGATGGTTGGTTGTGTGATTAGTTTGGTTCTCCTGTGCCGAACCTAACAGGCAGAGCGGGCGAATTAGGGAGGGATGAGTTGAACTTCAGAGGAACAGCTTGCATCGATTAGGTGGAAATCCTGTAATTGGCTTAGAGATAGTCACGTGACCACATTTCTGTTCTGTCCGCGGTCGCAATTTTTCGGAAATATCAAATTCTAATACTAGTTTTTTTTTTAAATATATTGACCATGAGAAAGCTAAGGTTTGAATCCCCAACGGGTTAAATGAAGTATCTTTCCCTAAATGGTCCCGGACTTTCTTTAACGAAAATGTGAGGTACTTTCTACTAATTATACCTTTCTCGCTCCTTTCCTTGTTTGTATTAATATGATAACAACCCAAACGAAACGCAAGGAATACAGAACGAATAAAAAAATGGTATCACACTCAAGTCTTAATTATTGAGAAAAAGTTTACATTACTATTTAAAAATACATTAGAAAGTCTTTACTACTTTTGAAGTTTTTAAAACTAAAATTATTTTAAAAGTGACAAAGCACCCACTCCCAGTCCAGTGCTCACAAATTAATCACCGTGAAAGCCTCAATTTTACAAAAGATTATTCCTTCAGCCATGAATAGAATCAAACCCAAGACCAATAATTCAGTAGGCGGATCATTTACCAAATGAGATAATATACCAAACCTTCACGAATTACACTCATGTTTTAGCGATTAGGTAGGTTAAATTTAATAGGTGTACCCACATTTTCTTAGAGAGGAAAACTTTTTAGAACACCCAACTGGGACCTACACCCTTTTTCCCCGTTCTTGGCAATTTAGTATGTTGTGAATAGTTCTTTAAATCATGTGACCACCGAAGTGGGTTTTAAGATGTTAATAGCTGACAAAATTGGCCTGCTACTTCTATTTCCAAAAAATAATATAAACATGTTTATTTTATTTCAAAGAAACCAGAAACCATTAATGTAAAATTGGTCCTTTTTTTTCATGTTATGTCTTCTTTCAAGGACAAATCTACCTCTAATGGACGCCTTTTTAACGACAGAAAATATGTTCTCAAAGGGACGAGGGGGTTGTAAAAGTCTTATACTCCCCCCATTTGATTGGATTAGTTTCAACATTTTAAAAGTTACATTTCCCCTTTCTCTAATACGGGATCCTGACCCCCTTTTCCTTCACCCTCCCTCCAATTATCCTCCTCACATACCCTCTCTTCCTCCAAAGTCAGCCAAGTGAAATGTTCTCAATCTCATTAGAGCAATCTGTTTGTCCAGAAGACAATTTCTTGAAGGAGCTCTTCATTGAAATCCCTAGTTTTATCCTGAATGTGTTCTCTCTGTCTCTCTCTCTCTCCACACCACTCTCCCTCCTCCTTCACCCCACTAAAACAAGCGTCTTTTTTTGTCTATTTAAGTAACTGGGTACTTTAGTAGTCAAATTGCCTTTGTCTTTTTTTTTTAATTCGAGAAGAAATCTAAAGAGGAATTATATTTTTTTTTACAAAATGGTGAGTACAACACTTTGACCTGTTTTACATTCCACAACACACGATTAACAAATAAATATTTTAGGTTTGAATCCCGGTTTTTTAGTGATGTCAAAGCAAGCTAATTAGATTCTGAATGTAAAAAAGGAGCCTTATTAACATATCAAAATATTAATTGATACACTTTAATCTAATGAGGTTAGGTGGATTGGGAACTCTTGACAAACATTATCCCCCCCCTCCCTCACCCCAAAGTGGATTAGGCACTGATGCCTTACACTAATATTTCCCTCCCAAGATGGATTGGGCATTAGACTCCCTTAACCTGACCTCAACCTTTCTCTCACTTTCCCCAAGAATTAATTTTACCTCGGACAGATTGTACGGAGTAGCTAAACGTTCAGCTAGATGTCTTTTACTGGACTGAAGTCTGCTGGTGATAAATTATATTCATTTACAATTAATATTATACTGTGAGTGCCCAATCAATCCCCCTTTTTATAACTCTTCCTACTCGAGTCGACGGTGTCCAACCCCCCTTTTTACAATTCTTTCTAATCATATCGACTGTGTCTAATACACTAATCTCTCAAGTGCCCAATCCACCAAATTTCGTAATCTGTAGCATTGAGACCTCTAAAGAGATGGGTGTCAATTTTTAGCGTTTTATTTTTGTAACCTTTTACCACTGTTTATTATTTTATTATATTTATTGTATTTTATTAAAGGCTATGTATGTGCGGCTATTCAAATATATCAGAAACTTACAGTTTTTATTACGCGCATTAAGTCTGGCTTCACGTTTTGAGATATCCATATATTCACACTATTTTTATTTTTTTAACACCACGTCTTATTACCCGTTCGGGTTATACGCTTAAATACTAATTGCGCTAATGGATTTGGAATTGGGCAGATTAAATAAAGAGGAAGTGAACCCACATGTGTGTGTAGGGAGGGTGGGGGAAAATCATTTAGGAAAAACCACCCCCAGTTCACCCAACCGAGATTCGAACCTCGATCTCCGCGTCCTCGGCAGTATAACTCAACACGACTAGCGCGTTAGTTAATTACGCCACAGAGGCGCGGGTTATATTCAAACTAATGGTTTAGGGATTTGTAAGGTAAAGTTTATAGGAAATGTACCAGCATTCGCTTGGAGGTAGAGGGGGAAGACATTTATTGTAAACCTATCCTTAGTACGGCTGACTGGGAATCGAACTCCAATCTCCTAGATATTGGCAGTCAAATAATCCAATATTAGCGTGATCATGTTGCCACATGAAATTATATTTGGAGTTAAACATAAATCCAGTTCTAGGTCATTACAAACTCACAAACGCGCTTCTAATAATACAAACAAAACAAACACCACTTAAATTTATAAATAATATGTGGATACGTAGGAGCTCTTCTGGTCTTATTTACTGGCTATAAGGAGTCTATGGTTCGAATACAGGCATTCTATTCTGAGGTTTTAATACCTTTCCCCCCCACTCTACCTCCATACAAATAAGAGTACATTTCTTCTAAAAATAAACCTTCTTCATCCATATCCCATCATCGTAATATATGTATGGGTAAACTCCAAACGGGTAGTAATATATTGTGGAAAATAAAGAGACTTGAAATTTTCAAAATAAAGAACACAATCATTATTTCCGTTGAAATAAATCACATAAAAATATCCGGCTTTAAACACGATGGTAAAACTTATTTCTTGTATCTATCAAAACTCGCTGATCGACAATTTTAAAGAAAAGGAGAAATACTGTTTAAACTAAAGTTTTCCTTAGTTTCATTAAACTCGATTTCAAAAGACATGAAGTAAAACAAAACGGAAATTGAATTCTAAGGAATGAAAAGCTTCCATGAAAGTTTAATGCTTTCGATTAAATCTTTACAGCAACAACAATAATTCCGTACAGAATTTCAGGGTTGACTTTATACCGTGTGATTGGACGATTCAGAATAGTTTGGTATCCTTTTCCTTTTTTTTTTCCTTTTTTCTGTATTTTATGTATTTCTTATTCACAGAATTAATCTAGTCTAATGGGGTACTTATTTATACAATATTTTTTTAAGAATTTGGATTTTAACTATTTATTATATGTACGCTAGTTCCGATACCTCAACATTTGTACTAAGTCTACATAAAGTTTTGATTAAATATAATTCTTTAGTAAAAAGTATAGAGCCAGAATAAATTATACGTATGCAATATTAATTTATATAGTCCTCGATCCCGGCACAGATTTATCTGATTACCAAACCCTTCCTTCACCTCTGACAAGACTTGTATTAATCACAACTTGTGAATGTGGAGAATGCCAGGCCTCCACCGTGGTTCGAATCCCACGTTAAACTGTAGGTCCACGATTTCATTTCACAATCACCCTACCATTACACATTTGCGTAAGTGCGTATAACCCGAACGGGTAGTAAGACGTGATGATAGTAATAATAATATTAATTTATATAGCTCACCGCTTCTTATCATCCGTTCTAAATATTCTTTCTCTTTAATTATACGCACTTATGCTAATGTGTAATGGTAGGGTGAATGTGTGATGAAATGAAGGACCTACAGTTTAACGTGGGATCCGAACCACGGTGGAGACCTGGCATTCCCCACATTCACAAGATGTCTTGTCAGAGGTGAAGGAAAGGTTTGGAAATCAGATAAATCTGTGCCGGGACCGAGGATTGAACCCCGGACCCCAGCACATAAGTCTGACACTTTACCCCTAGACCACCTCATACAAATATAAAATGGCAGCATTACTGCCACTCACAAGAATATTATTTTTTGAATAGAATAAAATTGCACATTTGGGCGTGATTAAATATTGCATTAAATGTAAACTAGTTTGTAACTATGCCCATGCACTATCGGGGTTGTTGACCATTCTAACCGTACAGTTTTCCCGACGTTCTATCCACTTTTCCGACAAAACACTTAACCATTCGAGAAAGACGGCAGTCTACTCCCAAACGGGGTAAACTCCCCCAGCCCAAAGGTCACACAAACATCCAAACACAACACCACACAACAAACATCCAAACACAACACACAAACACCCAAACATCCAAACACAACACACAAACATCCAAACATCCAAACACAACACACAAACACCCAAACATCCAAACACAACACACAAACATCCAAACATCCAAACACAACACACAAACACCCAAACATCCAAACACAAACACACAAACACAACACCCAAATACACAAACACAACACACAAACACACAAACATCCAAACACAACCCACAAACACCCAAACACAACACACAAACACACAAACACAACACACACTCGGGTTGTTAACCATTCGGTTAGTAATAGACGATGAAAATGGAAGAAAATCAATTGCGGTTTGATTCTGTTCGGGATAATTTGGTTGTAATTGCCCTATACTCTCTCATGCTTTAACGTACGATTAAAACTGACCAACATTTCGAGAATATATGGGGCTATTTTAACAATACCAGAAGAATTTGACACTAAATTAGACATCAATTAAATATGTTACTCACCAATTACGCCATCCATTCCTGACCATCGCAACACGCAAACACTACGCACGACCGTCCTCAAGAGGGGACGCGAACCGACTTGACGGTCTTGCAACGCCACGCTCTACAATCACTCTACCACGTGTGGACTGATTGTCTTTCTACTATGTTCGAGAGTAGTCAGATGACGTCACTTCCGACCTGTCCAACTCTAGAACATGCGAAAGAAAAGATGGCTTCAATTCTGGCCGCGTGGAGCGCCCAAGTATCATACTTATATGTGTCATCATCTAAATAAACGTAGTTGGTATTTAATTTTTATTTTAATTTTGGAATTATTTGGATGATTATTGACAGAGTCTCTCCTATTGTAATATTTTCCCTTTTTATGTCACGTAAATGTAGCTTAATCATTTGAACAATTTTTTATCTTAAAAAATTAGTAATATATATACTATATGGATTATTATGGAATTACTTACTGTCTTGAAATATAGAGTTCACTATCGGAACTATCGAATTATTCACTGGGAATAATTAAATGGTTAAATAGGTTAGGGAGTTTATTGCCTTAACTACATTTATTATAAATAAAACTTTGATGGAACCGAGCTGTCATCTTCAAAATTTTAATCTTACATATTTGTATATAAAATGGGAATGTATTATATTTAATATTATATCTTGTGAATGTGGGGAATGCCAGGCCTCCACCGTGGTTCGGATTCCACGTTAAACTGTAGGTCCTCCATTTCATCTCACAATCACCCTACCATTACACATTAGCGTGAGTGCGTACAACCCGTTCCTGATAATAATAATACATTTAATATTTATTTGTGAGAGTTACTTGCTTATCCTTGTCCTAAATACATTTTTTTATTATTAAGTTATTAGAAATATGAGATGGCGGGGTGTTATATTTGTTTTATATTAATTATTTATATTGTATCTAAATAATGGTAGGAATACACTTTATTGCACTTTGGTTCCCAACTTCATCATCTTGATCATGAATCTCGATAATATTAAATTTCCAAATTATCAGATTGCTTAACCCTTTATTATAATTTTGTTTTATTTTAATTATTGTATATTTTACTCACCATGAAAATTAAAAACCGTTCATAACTAAATAATTTTCGGCTTCTTACTCAAGGTACATAGCATATATTACATGTGTCTACATGTATATTATCTATTTAACCCCGTATTACATCATACAGAATGTCAGAAACTTGGAGAGCTTTTATTTTTCATTTAGGTGACCTGGTGGTCTAGGGGTAAGGTGTCAGACTTCTGTGCTGGCAGCCGGGGTTCAATCCTCGGTCCCGGCACAGATTTATCTGATTACCAAACTCTTCCTTCACCTCTGACAAGACATCTTGTGAATGTGGGGAATGCCAGGCCTCCACCGTGGTTCGGATTCCACGTTAAACTGTAGGTCCTCCATTTCATCTCACAAACACCCTACCATTACACATTAGCGTAAGTGTGTACAACCCTAACGAGTAGTAAATCGTGGTGGTAGTAATAATAATAATAATAATAATAATAATAATATATAAATGTAGGTGTTTTTTATTGGGTCTTACTACCCACTCTGGCTACTCACTAACGGGGTAGGTATGAGGGATATGAATGTTAAAGGAAATGTATCCGCATTTGTGTGGAGGAAGGTTGAGAAACAATTTAAGGAAAACCACCTTCAGTAAACCCATTCAGTATTCAAACCCCGATCTCCCTATATTTGGAAATTTTGTCTATTGCGAGAGGAGAATTTTATACCACGTGACTATACTAAAGCGGGTTTCTTACGTTGTCGCAAATGATATTCAAAACCTAAAATGTGAATTTTTGTATCTACTGTGGACAGTAAGAGTTTTTTCAAAATTCCATGGATTTAAATGAATTAAAATATAAACTCATTGTAAAGAACAAATGTTTTTAAATATTGTAAGTTTAACAGCTGTTATAACTAATATGTAGCCTTAACACTAAATACTCACTTCGGTGTTCGCATGGTCTATGACGCTACTCTCACGATAGTCCATACTGGTGAAGACTGGTAGATCGTGGTTCGATCGCGGTCTGATGTACTGTACTGATGGTGTTTCTTTACCTAAATGGTTTTCAACTCTCCCTCCTCGTAAATACTGGTACACTTCCTCTAAATTCAACCTTCCTAATCCCTAACACATTAGTGTAATTAGTACATACGAGTACAACCCGAAAGGTAGTAAGACGTTGTGCTAAAAAATAAGTTTACTCACATTAGTGGCCACGTGGACAATGGCGTCAGTCTCGTTTTATCTAGTTTGCCAGTGATAGCTAGGCTAAGGCTAATTTCACATCAAAACAGTCCAGTCCAGTCTATTCCAGTCCAGTCCACTCCAGTCCATTCCAGTCCATTTCACTCCAGTCTATTCTTGTCTATTCCAGTCCTGTCCAGACCAACCCAGTCAATTCCAGTTCAAACCATTCTATTACATTACATTCAAGTCCAGTCCATTTCAGTCCTGTCCAGTCCAGCCCAGCCCGGTCAAGTCCATTCCAGTATATTCTGGTCCATTCCATTCCACTCCAGTCTATTCCACTCTAGTCTATTCCAGTCCAGCCCAGCCCGGTCAAGTCCATTCCATTCCAGTCTATTCTGGTCCATTCCATTCCAGTCCAGTCATGTGAGACGCTCTTAAATTCAACTGACTGGTTGTTTTAAACTAAAGGCGAGTTCTCACTTGTCATTTTTTGTTTTTTTTCATAAAAATGAAAATTAAAAGAATGTATCATTAATCATGATGAGACTGATCAATTATATTGCATACCGAATACGTCACGTCCAATCAAATCCGGTTGAATCAATAATTCAAGTATGCTCTTGACTCAGCCGGTTGAATTTCTCTCAAGTCTTTCTTTATACTTCTTTTGTTTCTATATCATATTGGTCAAAGTTTTCAAAAGTTTTTAATAATGTAATGTTGAAAAGCTTTTTTAGGGAACATTGGGAAAATATACGACGTAATGTGACCGAGTCACAACATGGAAAGAAAAAGATTGCATGGACTCACCAACTCTGCCTCCATTTGGCTGTTCTACGAGGACACACACAAAAACATCGTCTCGCCACCCAGATTGTTTTCAACTGAGACGAGTAACCGTCAGCAAAGCCACGCCTCCAGCCTGCCCCACCCCAAGAAAGAATAAATAAAAGACGATCTACATGCGTGGACCCGTGCGCGCCTAGTGACAGTGCTCTGAAGTTAACGGCCGGTTGAGTGGCGCGAGATTTGAAATCTCGCCCTGAACACCCGAGAATCTTCCCGAACAGTGCACTCCCCTTTCCCCTTTCTCCTACCTTGCTTCCCGCGCTTTGTGAGCACGTGACGCTACCTTGGTTGTATATAATGGCAGGACTCTAGTTCCATGACAAACATTTCTCCGCATTCTATAGGTGAGACACTTGGTGTCAATTTTATATTTAATTTACTTGTATCAAAATTCTGTTTTGAGTAACGATGAATTTTAAATTACGTTTTGGTCGATATTTATTTACAATTTAACTTTATTTATTATATATTGGAACTGCGACTTTTGTAGAGGTCATGGCAGCGCAGTTTGAATTTAGGGATATTATTCTGATTGACGTATCTTATCCGCTTCACGGATTGTTTTGGGCTATTTACTCCGCCATGTTTGATGTGCGGGATGTTTAGTTATATCGTACCTTTTGAGTATTTGGGTAAAATCATATTGAACGATCAATATTACTGTCATTATTGTGGGATTGAATTTCCATTGATCCAAACTTTGTTGGTTAAACCTGGGGTCGCGAACCAACGCTCTTAGTGTATTAGTATTGTTAATTGCAAGGTTATTCAATTTTAATGATGCATCTGTATAATGGGTCTTGGTTTCATTTTTTTGAGCTTTAGAATAGCTGTGATGGTAACCTTTTTTGGGGACTCTCTCTTTTTCATAAGTTATTGGGGAGTCGCCGATGGCGAATAGTCTGTCTAATGTTTATTGTTAGTATGCGGGTTATTGTTCCTATATTCATTCTTTATCAATATACTTTACGAATTTGTATGGAGGTCAATTTAAATGTTTGTTTATGCTGTGGGTACCTACGGCGGCCATCTTATTGCTTGGGGTCGTACCCCATATCTTTGTTTGTATACGAGTTATAATGGCCTCATTTTGCCTACGCCTAACTCCGGGCTTGTCCCACTCTTTTCTCATCGAGTATTGTTATGGTTATTATTGAAAATAAATAACCTCTCTGGTGACCAACCTGACTTTTATTTGGTATATAAATAAAAGGGGGGGTTACAGTTAGACATCCAGAGCATCGAAACAAAGATGTTATTGGTAATAAATGAGTAAAATCGGAAGGAAAAAAAAATATTGTTAGAAAGAAACGAACGTGTGTCTCCTTAAAGATGGACCCATAATTTTATTTTCTGTTTATTATTTGTTTAAGAATAATTAACGTAACCACATCAACACCCATCTCATACAAAGGCAGCTCACAGAATAAAATAATTGTATCAATTTGTCCCAGTCTAGTCAAATCAACGCATGATACGATGTGAAACCCCTTGATTGGTGTTATATGACTGAACTTGACTGGATTGGTGTGAAGTTAACCTTAGGCTTCAATTCAGGACAACACTATTTAGAGGTGTTTTTTTCCTTCGAGGCCTTTGGCCCTGTCGAGTGATAGTCTAAGACCTATTTTGTGGGATGGTGGGCAGGAGGGTGAAAGGCGTGATGTGACTTCACAACCGACCGAAGTATCCTTACACGCCAACAAGAACAGATGGATCACGGGAATTGTATATGGCACTAGCTACCGGACAGGTCTTGTGGAAAACTCATACGTTTGAGGATATCAGTTTTCTCGAGAAAGAGTGAAATTTTTATAGAGATATTTTAAAAACCTCTTCTTAAGATAATTTATTAATGTTAATTATGTATTACATATTCTTATTTTTTGCTGTGCAGCCGGCAGTTTTCTATTGATAAATGTCAACATTATTTATATTTGATCAGTGTTAAAATTATAGAGGAAGTGTTTATATAAAAAGTGTAACTTAATCAACATGATTCTATTCTAGAACAAACCGTTTCCGAAAAGAAAATTGCAAAACAATAAAAAAAAATCTTGAAGATAACCGTTTGTTTCCATGGCTCTTTATTTCCACGCCAAATTAAAAGGGACCAATCGCCTTAAAATACTTCCTAATATTCTTAGACGTCCCTTTAAATTCTATCCTACCTCCTCCATATCATATTAGTGTTAATATGGCAATATCCCAGGTGGGTAGTAAGACGTGTATGGCGAGAATATATATATGTATGTGTGTGTGTGTGTGTGTGTGTGTGTGTGTGTGTGTGTGTGTGTGTGTGTGTGTGTGTGTAAATAAATATGTATTGTCTATATAAAAGTTTCATTCTTATCTAAACAACAACACAAGCCTTTCATTGATAAGAAAATGTTTCGTGTAAACTTCAAAAGTTAAATATATAAAAGCATTCATTAAAACTCCTACCTCCTAAGCCACCCCTCACCCCTACAAACAATTCTGCCCCTCTAGATTGAGCTATGACAATAGCTTGAGCCAAATGAAGAAAGTTTTGGGCACGCTTCAAGAACTTTCCATAGTAGTCGTGAAACACCACGTGGTACCCCTTCCTCCCCCTTTCCCTTCACATCTCACTATCCACATTCCAGGTCAAAGGGATCTAGCTTACACCCCCACCTACCCCCACCCAGTCTTGTTGAATAGGGAGGTTGTTATGTTGTGTAAGTGACCCCCCTCCCTTCCCTTTTAACTTCCCGACAAACTGACACTCTGTGAGTCATCTTTCTTGCGAGTAGAGAGGAATTTGTTAGTTGAAAATTAAGACATTTTGAAAGAAAGAAATAAAAACATCCGCGAGCAGTGTATTAGTTTTTCAACTTGTTTAAGATCACAATTTATTTTATTTTAACTAACGCGCTCAACACCAAATATGATTAAAGACATGTATAAAACCTTAACCTAGTCAGAAGCGAGGTGTAGTTAATAAACCAAAACTTTGATTTATCTCCTTTTGAAGTAAACAGGGATGGGTTTTTTAACTTATCTCGACTCGTTTGTTTTATTGATGTGTATGAAGTGATCATTGTAAATATAGATTTTAAATGTATATTTCATGAAATGTTATGTTTTGAATGTACTCATTGTAAAGACAACACCAACTCGCAGAACATAATACGGCAGCCACAGTCCATTTCCTCCACTAGAGTGTGGAGTGAGCGGAAGGTTGTGTTCCTCAAAAACAACAACATAAGGGAGGGATTCAAATCGTTCCGAGTGCAATATCCTAGTACAAACCTAACTTTCAATACTTCAATTATTGTTCCTACCAAACCAAACTTAGCCAAGCCTAACCTTTCATGTGTTGATGAGTTTTATTCTTATTTATCTGTGATATCAAAGCAGCTCCTTATACTGTGGACTTCCCTGCAAAGTTGGAAGGAGAGGAATAGTCCTCGAAACCCCAACCAGCCCCCATAAAAGTGGAGGAGCTCAACCATTGTTATCAGACTACTTATCTCCGTGGAGGAACTCTACCATTATCAGACTACTTATCTCCGTGGAGGAACTCGACCGTTGTTATCAGACTACTTATCTCTGTGGAGGAACTCGACCGTTGTTATCAGACTACTTATCTCCGTGGAGGAACTCGACCGTTGTTATCAGACTACTTATCTCCGTGGAGGAACTCTACCATTATCAGACTACTTATCTCCGTGGAGGAACTCGACCGTTGTTATCAGACTACTTATCTCTGTGGAGGAACTTGACATCCCCGTAATATACAAGGTCAATGCGGAAGGTCAGATAATCCCAAATAATGACACACCCAGGTAAAGCGGTTGCCGGCTTCCATTCCTGATCGGTATTGCTGGAATGGGCTGAGACATTGCTAATTGTTATGTTAAATTATCTGTCAAAATGTTATAAACTCAAAGCATCTTAGTAATACTTTTTGTCGAATGGTATTAAATATAATGTATAGCTTGCAATAATGGAGGGTTTCCATAAATGTATCCTTGTATTAAAATTTCGTTTTCCCAACATTACTTTTTATTTTGCTAACGTTTCACGATGACCCCAACCCTTCACAAACCTCCCGGATGGGTTATTCATTAATTTTAAAGGAGAAATCCCAATGTCATTAATGATAAATATTTTATTTATGCCATGATTCAAACCCGGGACCCCTGTCTCTATAAACACACGCTACCAACTGAGCTAAGGTGTTTGAATTTACTCTTAGTTATATTAAGTTAAGAAGACCCTTTGAAAAGATCGAATTATTTGGCTGCGGCCAACCTTTATATTTAATTTACTATATTATTATTATTATTATAAATCTATTTTAAAATTATGATTTTTCTGTGATAATATTGTCTTTTTGTACGAAAAAATACAATAATTAGAGTTTAATTTCTCTAACTAAAACCAATAGTTGTTGTATTTTAAAACAGAAAAAAAAAGCATATTCTTACCTTTTAAATCTTATTCAGTCAACAAATATACATCTAAATTTAAATGGGACGTAATTTAATGAAGTTTGTAAACCCATTCAAAAATGTTCGAAAATTTAAAACCTCCTTAATTCTTGCATCCAAATACATATATATGTAAAATGTTAATTGTATTTATGACGCTAATTTCCGCTATCATGTTGGCGATTTTTCAAAACGTAGTAGTAATGTAACTATGGTGAAGTGAGTTTATTGAGGAATGGCTGCAACTAGATTAATCAGTACGGGTAGTAAATTATTGAGACTAAATACCTATAACGGCCATGACTAATCCTATTAGGCTCTAAATAAGCACTTATAAGCTAAAGTTGGTGAACACTAAATCATATAAGCATAAGCTTAACACTAAATCAAATAAGTGAAATTTGATATAACAGTTACTATTTATTAACAGTGCTGTATACACCAGCTTAATGATGTACTAATGGATTCCTAGGACAGTATTTCCCTTACTCTGACGGAGTTAATTTTATTGCAGCATATTAACGAGATGGTATTAAATTAAATACCGTAAACACCAATCGAATCATTCCGGTCATGTTATTTGAAGTACGTAGAGTTGAAATGCTTTAAGAAAGGGATGAATAGTAAGAATAACTTAAGAAGGACATATGACAACTATTACAAATAGTTTTTGTGAGCAGTAGACCTCCCTTCATATTATTATCGTTACTACAGTCTTACTAGTAGTTCTGTGAGCAGTAGACCTCCCTTCATATTATTATCGTTACTACAGTCTTACTAATAGTTCTGTGAGCAGTAGACCTCTCTCCATGTTATTATTGTTACTACAGTCTTACTAGTAGTTCTGTGAACAGTAGACCTCCCTCCATGTTATTATCGTTACTACAGTCTTACTAGTAGTTCTGTGAACAGTAGACCTCCCTCCATGTTATTATCGTTACTACAGTCTTACTAGTAGTTCTGTGAACAGTAGACCTCCCTTCATGTTACTATCGTTACTACAGTCTTACTAGTAGTTCTGTGAACAGTAGACCTCTCTCCATGTTATTATCGTTACTACAGTCTTACTAGTAGTTCTGTGAGCAGTAGACCTCCCTTCATATTATTATCGTTACTACAGTCTTACTAGTAGTTCTGTGAACAGTAGACCTCCCTTCATGTTATTATAGTTACTACAGTCTTACTAGTAGTTCTGTGAACAGTAGACCTCTCCCTCCATGTTATTATCGTTACTATAGTCTTACTAATAGTTCTGTGAACAGTAGACCTCCCTTCATGTTATTATCGTTACTACAGTCTTACTAGTAGTTCTGTGAACAGAAGATCTCACTTCCTCCATGTTATTATCGTTACTACAGTCTTACTAGTAGTTCTGTGAACAGTAGACCTCCCTTCATGTTATTATCGTTACTACAGTCTTACTAGTAGTTCTGTGAACAGAAGATCTCACTTCCTCCATGTTATTATCGTTACTATAGTCTTACTAGTAGTTCTGTGAACAGTAGACCTCCCTCCATGTTATTATCGTTACTACAGTCTTACTAGTAGTTCTGTGAACAGTAGACCTCCCTCCATGTTATTATCGTTACTACAGTCTTACTAGTAGTTCTGTGAACAGTAGACCTCCCTCCATGTTATTATAGTTACTACAGTCTTACTAGTAGCCCTGTGAACAGTAGACCTCACTCCCTTCATGTTGTTATCATTATTATAGCTTTAAAATATATCTTTGGATTCTAAGTTGAAATATCTCCGATAATTTTTCCTGGGATTTGAAATTTATATTCATACCTGTTTATCAAGTTAAACAGAAAACGAATGAATACTATAATCAATATATTTACATTTGTAATATTTTTGTGTGACACTTCTGATAGAGCAGGTTTATTTTATGGAATAAAACATGTTCCCAAAATATAGTTAGTTTTATTTTTATCTGAAAGGCCCAAGGTAATTATACGAAAAATTTCTTCAGTGACAAATATATTTTTTTACCCTTTCAGCCGTAAAACAGTAGTAAGAATATGTACACTTTAATCGG
>JBCFYV010001339.1:42500-52556 GCA_039000515.1 Timema cristinae | reverse complement strand
CCATTGAAAATGAGCAAATTACGATATTTCATTCATTTTTTATATATTTAGATTATCAAGATTAAGGTTGAGAGTACTAGATAAGCATGTTCCAACCTTTTCTCTTCATTTTGGCTTAGGTTAACTTTGGTTAAAATAAAACACTACCTAACCATGCCTATTTCCTGAACGTCTGTAACGCATTCCAATGCTCAGGAAGGCGGCCCCCTTAAACCAAACAAGGTAGTTGTATTTGGCTATGTTATTTAGATAGACAATTATACAGTCAAATATGATATATATTTCTATAATAATTTACAAGTTACACACAACCTGAGTTTTTAAACATTTTCTTTTGAATGGTGCAATAGTTCTATAAAACAATGTAGGATGAATAAATTGATTTAAAATCTCTTTAATACCAACAAATATAAATTTATTTCTAGGTATCAATAAATAATTTCCCTGACTCACCAGAGGAAAACGTTCCATCAAAAACTCTTTATGGACTATTTCTGTAACTGTAGTGAATACAGTGCTGCCAATATGAAGAGCGAAAGCTATTGCTGCTTGCCCAATAGGTGTGTGGCCAGCATGAATCAGAACAGTTTCTTTAGAGCTCAACGCTGTGGCTTGGATCATACAATGGTATGCCTGTAAAATAATAATACCAACAATCGTATGTTTCTTCAAAAATATATATATATACACATGTACTAGTACTGCATGTTACAACATGTCCAGATTATACAAATTAATTCATTTCATGCTATTAAGTTAAGGATGAGAGGAAGGATTAATTTAGAGCAAGTGTGCCCACTTTTGCGAGAAGGGTGAATGGAAAACCACCAGCAATACAACAGAATGGGATTCGAACCACAATCTACTTGTCATTAGAAGACATACAGTCTAACACGACAGAAACACTTTAGATCATGTAGCCAACAGAGCAAGCCTTTAATATATAATTTCATATTGCTTACCAATGTATTTTTCATGGTTTTGAGAGATCAATTTATGAGGGTTATGATGATGTGACACTTAAAGGAATGACAAGATGCATCACACCATTACTTTTTATTTTAGACTATTCTATTAGGATAGTTCATGAGATCATCTGATTAGGTAATGGTTGTTATTAAATGGTTCAAACTAGCGTTGGGATACTTAAACCAATTTCATTTTTCAGGTAATAGTAAGGAAACTTTCGCAAAAATGCAGCAGGATTATTAGAAACTAGTAGGTAAATGTATTTAGAAGTAATCACTGGAATGACCGAGTAAGTGATCACATAGATAGAGCACAAATTGAGGATTATAATTTAGAGAATACTCCAAACAAAATAATTATTATTGAGTTTAAATATTTAGGAACCATCTCTACCAACTGCTTGTTTTTAAGTGAGTGGTAGGGGAACATATTTTATAGGTACAAGAAAATAATTAAAAAATACATAAATTTATTATAAAAAACAAATAATAAGATATAGGATTACATCAGATAAACAAGACTTTATGTTAAATGGTTGAGAATTCTAAAAGTTGAAAATGTTCGATCGAACCACCTGGTGACGAAACAGAGTAAACAGTGAAAACATCAAAGTTGAACAGAGCAAGTGGTTTGATTTAGTAACTCCAGAAATATAGGTACTGACTGTTGCTTGGTAGAACAAGTGTATAAGTAACACAGCCACGGTAAAATGGGCAGTAGTTGAGAGCATACATTCAAAACAATGTTTCCGGGCTGTCGCTGGACCAAAACTAGAAAGGCCTAGATATGAATACTACAGAAACAATGTCTATTTATCCTATATTTAAAAGTTACTGAGGAGAATATCTGCTAGCTATGTATTAGACCTCAGGGGGAGTTACATATACCAACGGCAAAATGTCCTGTAAGAGGTTCTTCTACATTTAATGTAAATACTGAGGATGGCTAACAGTCAGGCATCAACAGCAAATTGTACTATAGCCGGTCCTATCCTAAGGAGTCCTGCCAGAGCAATCAATAGTATATATGACTACCCCACCCTGGAGTATATGAAACACATAGTAGATACTATCTTTTCATACATAGATACATAAAGTGTGCCAAAAGAAAGTACTAACTACGTGAGCTACCACTTTACACTAGCATTTCTCACAAGTTGCAAATAGTAACAGAAAAAGTGCCAAATGGACAACATACATTATCTGACCTAACTAGGTCCCAAACGAAAGTGCTAGATGACCTGCTTGTAGCCATTCGATAATAACAAACGTGAACCGGCCATTTTAGGGTGTCATAAAATATTACTAAGTCTTAAAGTTTTAGTAAAGCAATATGAATTTTAGAATAAGAAACTTGAACACCTGGTCCTACACATATAGAGAATAGAACCCTCGTATTTAAACTATGTCTGATGACATATCAATAAAAAGAATAACTACTGACACAATATGAATTAGATTAGACTTCTTCTGAAACACAGTGAAGAAACAGACGCCAGAGACATCATGGCCGTTAGTATTTGGGAGGCACTGGATTAGAAGTCCTTTTTTCGGCGATTAGTTAAAATACAATGCCATAATGTGGGTCTCGAGCTGGCTCAGAATATACCGAGAATCTACGTCAGAGAATAACCAGACGATAGGATCTACGGACGAGGAGCTTGTGTTCTAATTTAGGCCGTATGTGTTAAGTTTTTTTCTTTTCTTAAATGGTTCTCAACTCTCTCAAGTCAAATGCGTGTGTACTTCCTCTGAGTTATACTTACTAAAACGCTACTCCATTTGTATAAGTAAGTGGGTAACAAGGATGGATAGTAATACACGTTGAGAAATAAATACACATTTTGTTCTTGATGGATAAAAGGTGTTTGTTATATTGACTAAAATCCATATGCATCTGTCTGTTCATTAATTTAACACAAATAAGATTTTCGTGAGTGATATTTTTTATAAGAATAAGTTTAAAGCTATATTATTTGAATCATAATGAGATAATATCCACTAATATCCAGTCCATATGAGTTGATATCTACTTTATAGTAAAGGACAATTAGTTTTAATTATCTTCTTTTAATCCCTTTACTTTATTTTTCCATTGATACAATTGTCTTTTATAAAGAATCATGCTACACATCTTAACTAGAGATCACATGAGTACTAGAAATGAATAAAAGAATACAGTCGGGAAATGCATGCTATAACTATGTCAATAAGGTTTTTAACCTCTTGCCTGTTGTCAAAGAATGTAAATCTAAGGATATACAAAGCATTAATTTTACCTGTTTTTCTCTATGTTTGAAAGCATGTTTTGTTACTTACTTGTTGGAAAAAAGGATTACGATGATGGATAGTGAAAAGGTTATATAATATTGACTTGTCCTTACTACAAGACAAATTTAGGAAAATCAAATTTTGTAGATTAAGGTGGGTAGGACAAGAAACACAAATGGATGAGGCCATTGGGAAGACAAAGATGCAGATGGGAGGAATTAGGTTGAACCTGAAAAAAATAGGCTATAATATGATGGACTGGGTAGAACTAGTCAAAATTTGGATAGGGGGTTTTCCTTTTAAAGCTTATTGCTGAACTTTCACGTTCCTAATGTCATAAAAATAATTACTAGGTATGTTAGTAGTTATAATATAATAAATATTTTATCTAGAAGTTAATTTGCCATATTATTAATCCATTCAGCTCTGGCTGTGGAAAAATATTAACCAAATATCTGATAGCAAAATGACCAATAGAAATATTTTTTTTAAATAAATAAATTATACAAATACAAACCTGTTGATAGCTGCGTTTTGAAAGAAAGAGTGATATTGTTGTAAGTTTTCCTATCAAGTAACAAAGACTAGCTGTAGTTATTTCCATTTGTTCTAGTTATTTTAGTCTATTGGCAAATTGAAATAAAATATGTATATATAATAGAAAATGTATTATGATATTACATTAAGCTATGAAAATTACATTAACTTCAACTTACTGTAGAGTATGCCCAAGGGACTGTTGCCGCATCTTCCAGACTCCAAGACTCGGGGATGTCCCAAGTGAGGTAAGGATCAAGAGAATTCTCACTCACGTTTCTTGGGTTTTGAACAATGGACATGACCCTCTTGCCATCTTCTAATGTTCCAGAGAGATCCAAGTTCCCAATGTCATTAAATTTCTTTGTAAAAAAATAAATATATTGTTTAGTTTTACTTTGTTCGAAATACCTGTCCTTACTTAGTAAACAAAATGTGCTTGTAGAGCGCTACTTGAGAAAATACATCTTAGTAAGAACAATTTGCTATATCTTTGAAATTATTTGCATTGTAATTTTTAACAGTGAATTAATATAGTAGTATATTCTTTTAATAGTGTCTTATTTTTTAGTTTTTAAATTTATATATTTTCATATTTACCTATAGTGTATGAACATTAATAAGCCTATTACAAACCAATCCTTTAAAAATAGATTCAAGTGCAGTATTAGAAATATCTTATGTTAAATATGTTGGCTCTCCAAACTGGATAGCAAGAGATATTTTATTGAATTAGTAATTTTTGCCATTGTGTGACTAAGGTCTTTTTCCTCTCTGTTGATTGTTTAGAAGCTACTTTTTTCTATTTGTGAGCAGTATGCAACTCTTCTCAAACAAAAGTCACTGTGTTTCGTTGATGATGGCGCTAGTGACAATGTGGCAAATATTTGAACATTTATTATGTTACAGCTGTTAGTAACAAATGGAGAAACATGCCAGATAAAGACATAACCAAAGTTAGATAATGTTTTCACTTTTATTATTTTAATCAATCATTTAAAAAGTGATTAGGTAAAGTAAAATGGTTCATCCAACTGATTTTACTGAATTCAAGGAACCCACTCAACATTAAATTTATAACCTCTAATATTGTAAGGTAAACATGTGTAGGTTTAACATTTATATACAAGTAAATGTGTTTTCTTTCCTTTTTAATAGGGGTGTAAGAAGCTTCGAAGCTTCTACTTGGCTTTGACTTTGCTTCGAAACAAATTCCGGCTTAAAAATAATGTAAATAAGAAAAAATCTGAAGTAATTGAATTTTATATCATGATATTAACTTAATTTTTCAGATTAAAACGATATTTCCAAACAATTGTACAATAAAATATTTTACAAACAATTTTAGTGCATAAAGTATATAAATAACAAAAATATAACATTTTTTCAAGCAAAAAAACTTAAAGAAAATATTTTAACTTCAATTCGGCTTCAAGAATATTTTATATATTCTATTCAAGTTTACTTCTAAATGAAAAAGTGGACTTTGCAAACCCCTAATTTTTAATATTTCTACACAATTATAGACACACTAATGAAACACTTAAAAAAGTATCACTGAAAATGAATGAAATTAAGCCATCATTGATATCCATTATTAATTATGCATTAATAAGGGTTCAATAAATAACTTTATGGTCCAAGATTATACCTTCAAGGTAACTAACAGAGCAAACTTATTTCCTTGACAACAACGTATCTATAAGTATGTGTGGACATCTAAAAGATCCAGAAAACTTCAGATCAGAAACATCCAATTGTGTAACCCCAAAGGGACAAAATACATATCTAACAGCCAGTAAGAAACTTCAAAACAACTTCATGTTGGGCCACAAGCATTGCTTAGTGTGCTGAAATAAGCATTTTTGCAACTCAGGAATATAAATTTATGTGGTAAACTTTACATAATTGCATTCATTATTTTAAATCCAGACTCAGAATCCTGCCTAAGATTCCATTCTTTGACACCAATGTCAGTTATCCACCCAAAATTTGCGTCCTTCACTACTTTGTTCACTATTTAAAAAAAGCCTCACTGGTGACCAATTCGGATCCAGATATGGCATCCATTAAGATAAATCGACTATGACACTGGCAATATGTGCAATAGCTTTAGAATACTCTTTTTTGGATTGTTGGTGCAAGAAACACTTATTAAAACTGCATCAGTAGAATAAATTGCTAAAATATGTTCATATTATTCAAGTGGGTACATTAATTACTATTCATGAAAATATTTCTCCTACTCTTAGTGGACCAAACTCTGGAATTGCATCTTAGGGTAGGTAGGATTGTTAGTGTGGTCTTATTTAGAAGACCAGGCCTGCTTGGTCAGGAGATTAATAATTCAATAATGCCCTATTTCTAAAAAAATATAGAGGCATAGTTTTGCATAGACTTATAAGCTCTTAGTGTAAAGAACTATTCAGTTCTAGCTTTAAAATATATATTTAATGCCACTATTAACATTGATTTAAAATGATGTACAAATTAACTTTTAGTGTTTTATTAGTTAATGGTTATATTTATCTGATTAAATGGCTACCTTAATGTTTGAGAATTAAAAAATAATTTACAAACTAATCATCCAAAAATAGAATGATGTGAGAACTTAACATATAAATATATTTATTTAATTATATAAATATTAATAAATATATTTGTATATATATTTAATAATATTAATATAATGGATGTTTATTAATATATAAATATTTATTACTACATCATATTTATACTTATATATTTAATTATATATCAACATATATATATATAGAGAGAGAGATAAAGTGGGACCTTCATATTTTGAACTTCGTAAATCGAAATTTCATATGTATAAAAGTGTTGGTGAATCCCCGTAACATAACATGAAAACTGTTTCTATATATCGAGTTTTACAAGATGAATTATCATATAATGAGTGTCGAATTAAATATGGTTAGGTCAATGAGTATCGTGCTATTTCGACAAACAATATGTAGAATTTCATTTGTAAGTTCCAGGATGATCAGTTTCCCAGGACTGATGGCTAAAAGGAAAAAAAATAAGGATTCTGAGGGTTTTATGATGGTCAGCCAATGGTTCCATGAAATGTCTTAAAGCTGATGAGTGAGTGTGTTAGAATCATGGTTTTGAGGAGTGGTGATGATAGTGAGAATAATAGGTATGCCAGAAGAAGATTGAGGGGTGAACACTTCACACACTTTCTTTTAAAATGTTTACTTGTGGATAGGTTGGGGTATGATTCTATTGATCTTCCCCCCCCCCCCTCACATGGAAAAGGTAAATGTTAAGTTAGATATTAAAGGGTGGAAATATACGTATTAAGATTTTATATTTTAAAGGATTGGGTAGGAAGACGTTGGTAATATACATATAGAGTTTTTTAAGTCCCTCGATATTTGGGTAAACACTAGTATAAGGATTATAAACATTTAATGAATGAATAAAGTGTCCTGAAGCTTACTTTTTATCTTACTATCCCTTAGAGTGACTGAATCATCACTGTCGCACTACTGTTTTAACATTTTAATTGAACTGAAGTTTCGTGAGGTTTTTTACACTCATGTCGAGCAAGGCTACTGCGGGCCCAGATAACAATAGATGAGAATAATAACACACTTATATAAACATTAGGTTTTTAGTCGGGTAAAGCAAGGCTAACGTTGACTTTTCTAAAAGTAGTTTTAGCTTCAATTTTGTAACTTGTGTTTTATTTATTGTATTCTTTTCCGAGGATGAATGTTTCAAACCCTTCAAGTATATAATATAGCCTAATTTGATATTTATTTTTAATAGCAATTTGGCAGATTTATCCCTAACGAGTTTCATTTAACACCTACATTCATCCGCCATGCAGTATATAATGCAGAACAAGTTTTTATTATTATTAGCACAGCGTCTTACTACCCATTCTGTTATGCACACTTACACTAATGTGTAATGGTAGGGTGATTGTGAGATGAAATGGAGGACCTACAGTTTAACGTGGGATCCGAACCACGGTGGAGGCCTGGCATTCCCCACATTCACAAGTTGTGATAAATACATTTCTTGTCATGGGTGAGGGAAGGGTTTGGTAATCAGATAAATATGTGCTGGGACCGAGGATTGAACCCCGGACCCCCAGTACAGGAGTCTGACACCTTACGAGTTTTTAATTCATCCTACAGAATAAGGCTATGTTCGAAAGAAAAGTTAAATGCACGGCTTCAAGTGCTGGAAGGTCTTGACTTTTTTTTCTCTTGGAGACCGTTTCTTTTCCCCACTTATTCTTTGTCACCATTTCCATTTTACAAACTTTTCCTCCTTTCTTTCGTTAATGAATTGCAATTTTGTTTCTCAAGAAATGCCAAACACACAACACCTTCTAATGCAATAGTTGACACATTCTGCTTTATACTTACAGTATTATTTTTTCGCTACTAAATAACATTGTTGTGTGTTCTTCTGGTCCTCCCCCAACATCAACTTTAAAACATTAATTTCCTGTTTTAGTCCCCTCCATTGTCAACATGTTATTATGATCACGTCTAACTGACAGGTGATTTCGAGCATTAAGAATAAAGCACAGGTACTACGTCTCTCAATGACTTGGGATTGAATGGAGATCTTCCAGTCCCGGGCCCTGAGAGGTGCTCCTGTTGATGGGGGAAAAGTCCTTAGGGTGGGATGACTATTGATGATGTGACGACGATCACGGTTGAATTTCCCTATACATATTTTCCATCCTTTGCCCATTGACTGCTAATACTTTTGTCATATGAATGAGCTTTTTCACACCGATATTGTTCGCACATCATAGTACAATAGACCTGTCAGTCTATACAGTAAGTGAGGCGTAGCCCATAACAACAAGTAATGAGAATGTATTTTATTACAATCCCCAACAAATGTTCCTTTCAGTTTCGGGAAGAGTAAAGGTGTTATGCCATATAATATATTTTATATCTACTCCCATACATAGTACTTATAAGCCTATAAAGCTAAGTATAGTTTAAAAAGTATGAGTTGTTTAGTTATAGTAATTACTTACCTTTTCTTGAATACTATCAATAACAGTAGGGTCCCGTAGATTAAGCCCAACATGATTTATTTGTATATTCTTCAACCTTAAAAATTAATAGTAAAATAAATATTACACAAACGATTTAGTTTTAAGAAATTCTATTATTTTTTTATGTAAAAATTTAGATTTTAGTGCCAATGTTTCAATGTCAGGTTAAAGTAGTAGTTAACTAAGTTGAGGTTTAATATAACCTCAAGTTAAAACTTATGGTTAATGTAGTTTACTGTTTGAATGGCTTTTTATGTGGATATTAGTTGACTTGGGGCTAATTTGCTTAATGCAGAAGTTGGTAGTATATTTTTACTCAAATGTCACTTGAACGAAAATATATGTTAGTGGAAATGGTAATTAATGAATGCTGAAAAGCGTTTATAATCTTTATCTAATTTATTTTAAACCTCCTATACACACGTGGACACCCACAACGTTAATATATGTGTGCAGACTGTTAATCCACTACTGATTTACGGCAGTTTTCAGTTCGATTTCACATTCTTTGATACTTTTGAAACATTCAAGGACATTTATTTTAATTTAAAATAATTATAAACGTATTTAAAAAAACCTTTTCCATGTTGATTATTTAGATACTTTATTTAATATTACCTCGTTTTTCTATTAACTTACAACCATGATACAATTTTCTCAATAAACTTACTTATAAGTTTTCTTATGAACTAACTTGAGATTACAAAACATTTTCAAACATAGAAGAAAATACAAAAAAAATGACAAAAAGAGTTGTAATCAAACAAAAACTAAAATTGCAAAGATACATACTAGTTTATTTGTTAAGTTAACACACCATATAGTAGAATACAATCTCATGTATGAGGCCACGAAGGGGTAAAGTGTATGTGTGTGTGTGTATCCCCCACTCCTCAACCCTTTCCCTCCCCTCCCTCGCGGTTGGCTAGCGTGTTCCATGGATCCCCCCCCTCCCGCGGCGTGGATTCGCGGTTGTGTATAGAGGGGGAGAAGGAGGTGTGACATTAGAGAAAAGGCTTACACGATTGGTCGAGATAAAGAATCTTGTTATAAGGAGGTTAAGATTTCCCACGAACTAAAAAGGGTTAACCTTTAATCCAGGCTTCTCTAAACCCGAGTTGAGAAAAAGGTCCTTCTTTCCGGTGGTGACAAATGAAGAATGTTTTCCTGTCAGCTTAGTCCCCTCTTGTTCTTTCCCTACTCGGCTGGTGACAAGTGAAAAAT